>CAWUFW010008396.1:600000-892900 GCA_963921515.1 Calotriton arnoldi
GATGCTGAGGTGGGACTGGGTGATGCTGTGGTGGCGCTGAGTGATGCTGTTGTGGTGCTGAGTGATGCTGTGGTGGCGCTGAGTGATACTGTGGTGCTGTGTAGGTGCTGAGTGATGCTGTGGTAGCGCTGAGTGATACTGACGTGGTGCTGAGTGATACTGACGTGGCACTGAGTGATGCTGTGGTGGCGCTGAATGTTGCTGTGATGGCACTGAGTGATTCTGTAGTGGCGCTGAGTGATCCTGTGGTGGCGCTGAGTGATGCTGAGGTTGGACCGAGTGATGCTGAGGTGGGACTGGGTGATGCTGTGGTGGCGCTGAGTGATGTGTTGTGGTGCTGAGTGATGCTTTGATGGCGCTGAGTGATGCTGTGGTGGTGCTGAGTGATGCTGTGGTGACGCTGAGTGATGCTGAGGTGGCGCTGAGTTATGCTGTGGTGCTGTGGTGGCACTGAGTGATGCTGAGGTGGCGCTGAGTGATGCTGTGGTGTGCAGAGTTATGCTGTTGTGGCGCTGAGTGATGCTGTGGTGGCGCTGAGTGATGCTGTGGTAGCACTGAGTGATGCAGTGGTGGCGCTGAGTGATGCTGTGGTGGCGCTGAGTGATGCTGTGGTGGCGCTGAGTGATGCTGTTGTGGTGCTGAGTGATGCTGAGGTGGCACTGAGTGATGCTGAGGTGGCGCTGAGTGATGCTGTGGTGGCGCTGAGTGATGCTGAGTTTGTGCTGAGTGATGCTGCGGTGACGCTGAGTGATGCTGCGGTGACGCTGAGTGATGCTGCGGTGCCGCTGAGTGATGCTGAGGTGGCGCTGACTGATGCTGAGGTGGCACTGAGTGATGCTCAGGTGGTGCTGAGTGATGCTCAGGTGGTGCTGAGTGATGCTCAGGTGGTGCTGAGTGATGCTTTGATGGCGCTGAGTGATGCTGTGGTGGTGCTGAGTGATGCTGTGGTGGCGCTGAGTGATGCTGAGGTGGCACTGAATGATGCTGAGGTGGCGCTGAGTGATGCTGTGGTGGCGCTGAGTGATGCTGTGGTGGCGCTGAGTGATGCTGAGGTGGCGCTGAGTGTGTCTGTGGTGGCACTGAGGTGGCGCTGAATGATGCTGTTGTGGCACTGAGTGATGCTGAGGTGGCGCTGAGTGATGCTGTGGTAGCGCTGAGTGATGCTGAGGTTGGACCGAGTGATGCTGAGGTGGGACTGGGTGATGCTGTGGTGGCGCTGAGTGATGCTGTTGTGGTGCTGAGTGATGCTGTTGTGGTGCTGAGTGATGCTGTGGTGGCACTGTGTGATGCTGTGGTGGCGCTGAGTGATGCTGTGGTGGCGCTGAGTGATGCCGAGGTGGCGCTGAGTGATGCTGTGGTAGCGCTGAGTGATGCTGAGTTTGTGCTCAGTGATGCTGTGGTGACGCTGACTGATGATGTGGTGCCGCTGAGTGATGCTAAGGTGGCGCTGACTGATGCTGAGGTGGCGCTGAGTGATGCTCAGGTGGCGCTGAGTGATGCTGTGGTGGCGCTGAGGTGGCGCTGAGGTGGCGCTGAGTGATGCTGATGTGGCGCCGAGTGATGCTGTTGTTGCGCCAAGTGATGCTGAGGTGGGGCCGAGTATTGCTGTGGTAGTGCTGAGTAATACTAAGGAGGCGCTGAGTGATACTGATGTGGCACTGAGTGATGCTGTGGTGGCGCTGAATGATGCTGAGGTGGCGCTGAGTGATGCTGTGATGGCGCTGAGTGATGCTGTGATGGCGCTGAGTGATGCTGTAGTGGCGCTGAGTGATGCTGTGGTGGCGCTAAGTGATACTGAGGTGGGGTCGAGTGATGCTGAGGTGGGGCCGAGTGATGCTGCGGTGGCGCTGAGTGATGCTGAGATGGCGCTGAGTGATGCTGAGGTGGCGCTGAGTGATGCTGAGGTGGCGCTGAGTGATGCTGTGGTGGCGCTGAGTGATGCTGAGGTGGCCCTGAGTGATCCTGGGATGGCACTGAGTGATGCTGTGGTGACGCTGAGTGATGCTGTGGTAGCGCTGAGTGATGCTGTGGTAGCGCTGAGTGATGCTGTGGTGCTGCGGTGGCGCTGAGTGATGCTGAGGTGATGCTGAGTGATGCTGTGGTGCCGCTGAGTGATGCTGAGGTGGCTCTGACTGATGCTGAGGTGGCGCTGAGTGATGCTCAGGTGGTGCTGAGTGATGCTGTGGTGGCGCTGAGTGATGCTGAGGTGGCGCTGAATGATGCTGGGGTGGCGCTGAGTGATGCTGTGGTAGCGCTGAGTGATGCTGTGGTAGCGCTGAGTGATGCTGTGGTAGCGCTGAGTGATGCTGAGGTGGCGCTGAGTGTGTCTGTGGTGGCACTGAGGTGGCGCTGAGTGATGCTGTTGTGGCGCTGAGTGATGCTGAGGTGGCGCTGAGTGATGCTGTGGTAGCGCTGAGTGATGCTGAGGTTGGACCGAGTGATGCTGAGGTGGGACTGGGTGATGCTGTGGTGGCGCTGAGTGATGCTGTTGTGGTGCTGAGTGATGCTGTGGTGGCGCTGAGTGATACTGTGGTGCTGTGTAGGCGCTGAGTGATGCTGTGGTAGCGCTGAGTGATACTGACGTGGTGCTGAGTGATACTGACGTGGAACTGAGTGATGCTGTGGTGGCGCTGAATGTTGCTGTGATGGCACTGAGTGATTCTGTAGTGGCGCTGAGTGATCCTGTGGTGGCGCTGAGTGATGCTGAGGTTGGACCGAGTGATGCTGAGGTGGGGCTGAGTGATGCTGTGGTGGTGCTGAGTTATGCTGTGGTGATGCTGTGGTGGCACTGAGTGATGCTGAGGTGGTGCTGAGTGATGCTTTGATGGTGCTGAGTGATGCTGTGGTGGTGCTGAGTGATGCTGTGGTGACGCTGAGTGATGCTGAGGTGGCACTGAGTTATGCTGTGGTGCTGTGGTGGCACTGAGTGATGCTGAGGTGGCGCTGAGTGATGCTGTGGTGTGCAGAGTGATGCTGTTGTGGCGCTGAGTGATGCTGTTGTGGCGCTGAGTGATGCTGTGGTGGCGCTGAGTGATGCTGTGGTGGCACTGAGTGATGCTATTGTGGCGCTGAGTGATGCTGTGGTGGCGCTGAGTGATGCTGTGGTGGTGCTGAGTGATGCTGAGGTGGCACTGAGTGATGCTGAGGTGGCGCTGAGTGATGCTGTGGTGGCGCTGAGTGATGCTGAGTTTGTGCTGAGTGATGCTGCGGTGACGCTGAGTGATGCTGCGGTGACGCTGAGTGATGCTGCGGTGCCGCTGAGTGATGCTGAGGTGGCGCTGACTGATGCTGAGGTGGCGCTTAGTGATGCTCAGGTGGTGCTGAGTGATGCTCAGGTGGTGCTGAGTGATGCTGTGGTGGCGCTGAGTGATGCTGAGGTGGCACTGAATGATGCTGAGGTTGGACCGAGTGATGCTGAGGTGGGACTGGGTGATGCTGTGGTGGCGCTGAGTGATGCTGTTGTGGTGCTGAGTGATGCTGTGGTGGCGCTGAGTGATACTGTGGTGCTGTGTAGGCGCTGAGTGATGCTGTGGTAGCGCTGAGTGATACTGACGTGGTGCTGAGTGATACTGACGTGGCACTGAGTGATGCTGTGGTGGCGCTGAATGTTGCTGTGATGGCACTGAGTGATTCTGTAGTGGCGCTGAGTGATCCTGTGGTGGCGCTGAGTGATGCTGAGGTTGGACCGAGTGATGCTGAGGTGGGGCTGAGTGATGCTGTGGTGGTGCTGAGTTATGCTGTGGTCATGCTGTGGTGGCGCTGAGTGATGCTGAGGTGGTGCTGAGTGATGCTTTGATGGCGCTGAGTGATGCTGTGGTGGTGCTGAGTGATGCTGTGGTGACGCTGAGTGATGCTGAGGTGGCACTGAGTTATGCTGTTGTGGCACTGAGTGATGCTGAGGTGGCGCTGAGTGATGCTGTGGTGTGCAGAGTTATGCTGTTGTGGCGCTGAGTGATGCTGTGGTGGCGCTGAGTGATGCTGTGGTGGCACTGAGTGATGCTGTGGTGGCGCTGAGTGATGCTGTGGTGGCGCAGAGTGATGCTGTGGTGGTGCTGAGTGATGCTGAGGTGGCACTGAGTGATGCTGAGGTGGCACTGAGTGATGCTGTGGTGGTGCTGAGTGATGCTGAGTTTGTGCTGAGTGATGCTGCGGTGACGCTGAGTGATGCTGCGGTGATGCTGAGTGATGCTGCGGTGCCGCTGAGTGATGCTGAGGTGGCGCTGACTGATGCTGAGGTGGCGCTGAGTGATGCTCAGGTGGTGCTGAGTGATGCTCAGGTGGTGCTGAGTGATGCTCAGGTGGTGGTGAGTGATGCTGTGGTGGCGCTGAGTGATGCTGAGGTGGCACTGAATGATGCTGAGGTGGCGCTGAGTGATGCTGTGGTGGCGCTGAGTGATGCTGTGGTGGCGCTGAGTGATGCTGAGGTGGCGCTGAGTGTGTCTGTGGTGGCGCTGAGGTGGCGCTGAGTGATGCTGTTGTGGCACTGAGTGATGCTGAGGTGGCGCTGAGTGATGCTGTGGTAGCGCTGAGTGATGCTGAGGTTGGACCGAGTGATGCTGAGGTGGGACTGGGTGATGCTGTGGTGGCAATGAGTGATGCTGTTGTGGTGCTGAGTGATGCTGTTGTGGTGCTGAGTGATGCTGTGGTGGCACTGTGTGATGCTGTGGTGGCGCTGAGTGATGCTGTGGTGGCGCTGAGTGATGCTGAGGTGGCGCTGAGTGATGCTGTGGTGGCGCTGAGTGATGCTGAGTTTGTGCTCAGTGATGCTGTGGTGATGCTGACTGATGATGTGGTGCCGCTGAGTGATGCTAAGGTGGCGCTGACTGATGCTGAGGTGGCGCTGAGTGATGCTCAGGTGGCGCTGAGTGATGCTGTGGTGGCGCTGAGGTGGCGCTGAGGTGGCGCTGAGTGATGCTGATGTGGCGCCGAGTGATGCTGTTGTTGCGCCGAGTGATGCTGAGGTGGCGCCGAGTATTGCTGTGGTAGTGCTGAGTAATACTAAGGAGGCGCTGAGTGATACTGATGTGGCACTGAGTGATGCTGTGGTGGCGCTGAATGATGCTGAGGTGGCGCTGAGTGATGCTGTGATGGCGCTGAGTGATGCTGTGATGGCGCTGAGTGATGCTGTAGTGGCGCTGAGTGATGCTGTGGTGGCGCTAAGTGATACTGAGGTGGGGTCGAGTGATGCTGAGGTGGGGCCGAGTGATGCTGCGGTGGCGCTGAGTGATGCTGAGATGGCGCTGAGTGATGCTGAGGTGGCGCTGAGTGATGCTGAGGTGGCGCTGAGTGATGCTGTGGTGGCGCTGAGTGATGCTGAGGTGGCCAGAGTGATCCTGGGATGGCACTGAGTGATGCTGTGGTGACGCTGAGTGATGCTGTGGTAGCGCTGAGTGATGCTGTGGTAGCGCTGAGTGATGCTATGGTGCTGCGGTGGCGCTGAGTGATGCTGTGGTGACGCTGAGTGATGCTGTGGTGACGCTGAGTGATGCTGTGGTGGCACTGAGTGATGCTGTGGTGGCACTGAGTGATGCTGTGGTGGCACTGAGTGATTCTGTGGTGGTGCTGAGTGATGCTGAGGTGGCACTGAATGATGCTGTGGTGGCACTGAGTGATGCTGTGGTGGTTCTGAGTGATGCTGTGGTGGCGCTGAGTGATGCTGAGGTGACGCTGAGTGATGCTGTGGTGCCGCTGAGTGATGCTGAGGTGGCGCTGACTGATGCTGAGGTTGCGCTGAGTGATGCTCAGGTGGTGCTGAGTGATGCTGTGGTGGCGCTGAGTGATGCTGAGGTGGCGCTGAATGATGCTGGGGTGGCGCTGAGTGATGCTGTGGTAGCGCTGAGTGATGCTGTGGTAGCGCTGAGTGATGCTGAGGTGGCGCTGAGTGTGTCTGTGGTGGCACTGAGGTGGCGCTGAGTGATGCTGTTGTGGCACTGAGTGATGCTGATGTGGCGCTGAGTGATGCTGTGGTAGCGCTGAGTGATGCTGAGGTTGGACCGAGTGATGCTGAGGTGGGACTGGGTGATGCTGTGGTGGCGCTGAGTGATGCTGTTGTGGTGCTGAGTGATGCTGTGGTGGCGCTGAGTGATACTGTGGTGCTGTGTAGGCGCTGAGTGATGCTGTGGTAGCGCTGAGTGATACTGACGTGGTGCTGAGTGATACTGACGTGGCACTGAGTGATGCTGTGGTGGCGCTGAATGTTGCTGTGATGGCACTGAGTGATTCTGTAGTGGCGCTGATTGATCCTGTGGTGGCGCTGAGTGATGCTGAGGTTGGACCGAGTGATGCTGAGGTGGGGCTGAGTGATGCTGTGGTGGTGCTGAGTTATGCTGTGGTGATGCTGTGGTGGCGCTGAGTGATGCTGAGGTGGTGCTGAGTGATGCTTTGATGGCGCTGAGTGATGCTGTGGTGGTGCTGAGTGATGCTGTGGTGACGCTGAGTGATGCTGAGGTGGCGCTGAGTTATGCTGTGGTGCTGTGGTGGCACTGAGTGATGCTGAGGTGGCGCTGAGTGATGCTGTGGTGTGCAGAGTGATGCTGTTGTGGCGCTGAGTGATGCTGTTGTGGCGCTGAGTGATGCTGTGGTGGCACTGAGTGATGCTGTGGTGGCGCTGAGTGATGCTGTGGTGGTGCTGAGTGATGCTGAGGTGGCACTGAGTGATGCTGAGGTGGCGCTGAGTGATGCTGTGGTGGCGCTGAGTGATGCTGAGTTTGTGCTGAGTGATGCTGCGGTGACGCTGAGTGATGCTGCGGTGACGCTGAGTGATGCTGCGGTGCCGCTGAGTGATGCTGAGGTGGCGCTGACTGATGCTGAGGTGGCGCTGAGTGATGCTCAGGTGGTGCTGAGTGATGCTCAGGTGGTGCTGAGTGATGCTGTGGTGGCGCTGAGTGATGCTGAGGTGGCACTGAATGATGCTGAGGTTGGACCGAGTGATGCTGAGGTGGGACTGGGTGATGCTGTGGTGGCACTGAGTGATGCTGTTGTGGTGCTGATTGATGCTGTGGTTGCGCTGAGTGATACTGTGGTGCTGTGTAGGCGCTGAGTGATGCTGTGGTAGCGCTGAGTGATACTGACGTGGTGCTGAGTGATACTGACGTGGCACTGAGTGATGCTGTGGTGGCGCTGAATGTTGCTGTTATGGCACTGAGTGATTCTGTAGTGGCGCTGAGTGATCCTGTGGTGGCGCTGAGTGATGCTGAGGTTGGACCGAGTGATGCTGAGGTGAGGCTGAGTGATGCTGTGGTGGTGCTGAGTTATGCTGTGGTGATGCTGTGGTGGCGCTGAGTGATGCTGAGGTGGTGCTGAGTGATGCTTTGATGGCGCTGAGTGATGCTGTGGTGGTGCTGAGTGATGCTGTGGTGACGCTGAGTGATGCTGAGGTGGCGCTGAGTTATGCTGTGGTGCTGTGGTGGCACTGAGTGATGCTGAGGTGGCGCTGAGTGATGCTGTGGTGTGCAGAGTTATGCTGTTGTGGCGCTGAGTGATGCTGTGGTGGCGCTGAGTGATGCTGTGGTGGCGCTGAGTGATGCTGTGGTGGTGCTGAGTGATGCTGTGGTGGCACTGAGTGACGTTGTTGTGGCGCTGAGTGTTGCTCTAGTGGTGCTCAGTGATGCTGAGGGGGCACTGAGTGATGCTGAGGTGACGCTGAGTGATGCTGTGGTGGCGCTGAGTGATGCTGAGTTTGTGCTGAGTGATGCTGCGGTGACGCTGAGTGATGCTGCGGTGACGCTGAGTGATGCTGCGGTGCCGCTGAGTGATGCTGAGGTGGCGCTGACTGATGCTGAAGTGGCGCTGAGTGATGCTCAGGTGGTGCTGAGTGATGCTCAGGTGGTGCTGAGTGATGCTGAGGTGGCGCTGAGTGATGCTGTTGTGGCACTGAGTGATGCTGAGGTGGCGCTGAGTGATGCTGTGGTAGCGCTGAGTGATGCTGAGGTTGGACCGAGTGATGCTGAGGTGGGACTGGGTGATGCTGTGGTGGCGCTGAGTGATGCTGTTGTGGTGCTGAGTGATGCTGTTGTGGTGCTGAGTGATGCTGTGGTGGCACTGTGTGATGCTGTGGTGGCGCTGAGTGATGCTGTGGTAGCGCTGAGTGATGCCTAGGTGGCGCTGAGTGATGCTGTGGTGGCGCTGAGTGATGCTGAGTTTGTGCTCAGTGATGCTGTGGTGACGCTGACTGATGATGTGGTGCCGCTGAGTGATGCTAAGGTGGCGCTGACTGATGCTGAGGTGGCGCTGAGTGATGCTCAGGTGGCGCTGAGTGATGCTGTGGTGGCGCTGAGGTGGCGCTGATGTGGCGCTGAGTGATGCTGATGTGGCGCCGAGTGATGCTGTTGTTGCGCCGAGTGATGCTGAGGTGGCGCCGAGTATTGCTGTGGTAGTGCTGAGTAATACTAAGGAGGCGCTGAGTGATACTGATGTGGCACTGAGTGATGCTGTGGTGGCGCTGAATGATGCTGAGGTGGCGCTGAGTGATGCTGTGATGGCGCTCAGTGATGCTGTGATGGCGCTGAGTGATGCTGTAGTGGCGCTGAGTGATGCTGTGGTGGCGCTGAGTGATACTGAGGTGGGGTCGAGTGATGCTGAGGTGGGGCCGAGTGATGCTGCGGTGGCGCTGAGTGATGCTGAGATGGCGCTGAGTGATGCTGAGGTGGCGCTGAGTGATGCTGTGGTGGCGCTGAGTGATGCTGAGGTGGCCCTGAGTGATCCTGGGATGGCACTGAGTGATGCTGTGGTGACGCTGAGTGATGCTGTGGTAGCACTGAGTGATGCTGTGGTGCTGCGGTGGCGCTGAGAGATGCTGAGGTGGTGCTGAGTGATGCTTTGATGGAGCTGAGTGATGCTGCGGTGGTGCTGAGTGATGCTGTGGTGGCTCTGAGTGATGCTGTGGTGGCGCTGAGTGATGCTGTGGTGGCGCTGAGTGATGCTGAGGTGGCGGTGAGTGATGCTGAGGTGGAGCTGAATGATGCTGTGGTAGCGCTGAGTGATGCTGTGGTGACGCTGAGTTATGCTGTGGTGACGCTGAGTGATGCTGTGGTGGCGCTGAGTGATGCTGTGGTGGCACTGAGTGATGCTGTTGTGGTGCTGAGTGATGCTGAGGTGGCACTGAATGATGCTGTGGTGGCACTGTGTGATGCTGTTGTGGTTCTGAGTGATGCTGTGGTGGCGCTGAGTGATGCTGAGGTGCCGCTGAGTGATGCTGTGGTGCCGCTGAGTGATGCTGAGGTGGCGCTGACTGATGCTGAGGTGGCGCTGAGTGATGCTCAGGTGGTGCTGAGTGATGCTGTGGTGGCGCTGAGTGATGCTGAGGTGGCGCTGAATGATGCTGGGGTGGCGCTGAGTGATGCTGTGGTAGCGCTGAGTGATGCTGTGGTGGCGCTGAGTGTGTCTGTGGTGGCACTGAGGTGGCGCTGAGTGATGCTGTTGTGGCGCTGAGTGATGCTGAGGTGGCGCTGAGTGATGCTGTGGTAGCGCTGAGTGATGCTGAGGTTGGACCGAGTGATGCTGAGGTGGGACTGTGTGATGCTGTGGTGGCGCTGAGTGATGCTGTTGTGGTGCTGAGTGATGCTGTGGTGGCGCTGAGTGATACTGTTGTGCTGTGTAGGCGCTGAGTGATGCTGTGGTAGCGCTGAGTGATACTGACGTGGTGCTGAGTGATACTGGCGTGGCACTGAGTGATGCTGTGGTGGCGCTGAATGTTGCTGTGATGGCACTGAGTGATTCTGTAGTGGCGCTGAGTGATCCTGTGGTGGCGCTGAGTGATGCTGAGGTTGGACCGAGTGATGCTGAGGTGGGGCTGAGTGATGCTGTGGTGGTGCTGAGTTATGCTGTGGTGATGCTGTGGTGGCGCTGAGTGATGCTGAGGTGGTGCTGAGTGATGCTTTGATGGCGCTGAGTGATGCTGTGGTGGTGCTGAGTGATGCTGTGGTGACGCTGAGTGATGCTGAGGTGGCGCTGAGTTATGCTGTGGTGCTGTGGTGGCACTGAGTGATGCTGAGGTGGCGCTGAGTGATGCTGTGGTGTGCAGAGTGATGCTGTTGTGGCGCTGAGTGATGCTGTGGTGGCGCTGAGTGATGCTGTGGTGGCGCTGAGTGATGCTGTGGTCGCACTGAGTGATGCTGTGGTGGCGCTGAGTGATGCTGTGGTGGCGCTGAGTGATGCTGTGGTGGTGCTGAGTGATGCTGAGGTGGCACTGAGTGATGCTGAGGTGGCGCTGAGTGATGCTGTGGTGGCGCTGAGTGATGCTGAGTTTGTGCTGAGTGATGCTGCGGTGCCGCTGAGTGATGCTGCGGTGACGCTGAGTGATGCTGCGGTGCCGCTGAGTGATGCTGAGGTGGCGCTGACTGATGCTGAGGTGGCGCTGAGTGATGCTCAGGTTGTGCTGAGTGATGCTGTGGTTGTGCTGAGTGATGCTGAGGTGGCACTGAATGATGCTGAGGTGGCGCTGAGTGATGCTGTGGTGGCGCTGAGTGATGATGAGGTGGCGCTGAGTGTGTCTGTGGTGGCACTGAGGTGGCGCTGAGTGATGCTGTTGTGGCACTGAGTGATGCTGAGGTGGCGCTGAGTGATGCTGTGGTAGCGCTGAGTGATGCTGAGGTTGGACCGAGTGATGCTGAGGTGGGACTGGGTGATGCTGTGGTGGCGCTGAGTGATGCTGTTGTGGTGCTGAGTGATGCTGTGGTGGCACTGTGTGATGCTGTGGTGGCGCTGAGTGATGCTGTGGTGGCGCTGAGTGATGGTGAGTTTGTGCTCAGTGATGCTGTGGTGACGCTGACTGATGATGTGGTGCCGCTGAGTGATGCTAAGGTGGCGCTGACTGATGCTGAGGTGGCGCTGAGTGATGCTCAGGTGGCGCTGAGTGATGCTGTGGTGGCGCTGAGGTGGCGCTGAGGTGGCGCTGAGTGATGCTGATGTGGCGCCGAGTGATGCTGTTGTTGCGCCGAGTGATGCTGAGGTGGCGCCGAGTATTGCTGTGGTAGTGCTGAGTAATACTAAGGAGGCGCTGAGTGATACTGATGTGGCACTGAGTGATGCTGTGGTGGCGCTGAATGATGCTGAGGTGGCGCTGAGTGATGCTGTGATGGTGCTGAGTGATGCTGTGATGGCGCTGAGTGATGCTGTAGTGGCGCTGAGTGATGCTGTGGTGGCGCTAAGTGATACTGAGGTGGGGTCGAGTGATGCTGAGGTGGGGCCGAGTGATGCTGCGGTGGCGCTGAGTGATGCTGAGATGGCGCTGAGTGATGCTGAGATGGCGCTGAGTGATGCTGAGATGGCGCTGAGTGGTGCTGAGGTGGCGCTGAGTGATGCTGAGGTGGCGCTGAGTGATGCTGAGGTGGCCCTGAGTGATCCTGGGATGGCACTGAGTGATGCTGGGGTGGAACTGAGTGATGCCGTGGTAGTGCTGAGTGATGCCGAGGTGGCGCTGAGTGATGCTGTTGTGGCGCTGAGTGATGCTGTGGTGACGCTGAGTGATGCTGTGATGGCACTGAGTGATGCTGAGGTGGCGCTGAGTGATGCTGAGGTGGCGCTGAGTGATGCTGTGGTGCTGTGGTGGAGCTGAGTGATGCTGAGGTGCAGGCGCGGTCGGTGGTAGGAGTGCCGATCGGGCGGTGACGTGGGGCGGGGGAGGGGCAGGGTGGGGGGTAGTAAACTACGGATTAAGGCCGAATACAGGTAAGTAAACATTTAAATAAATAAAACGAATTTCGTTGTGAGCGCTGCATCGCCAAATGCAATGCAGTGCGCGCAACGAAATTCGTTTTATTTATTTAAATGTTTACTTACCTGTATTCGGCCTTAATCGTAGTTTACTACCCCCACCCTGTCCTCCCCACCCCACGTCACCGCCCGACTGGCACTCCTACCACCGACCACGCCTGCTGAGGTGGTGCTGAGTGATGCTGTGGTGGCGCTGAGTGATGCTGTTGTGGCGCTGAGTGGCGCTCAGAGATGCTGTGATGGCACTGAGTGATGCTTGGGTGGCACTGAGTGATGCTGTGGTGGCGCTGAGTGATGCTGAGTTGGCGCTAAGTGATGCTGAGGTGGCGCTGAGTGATGCTGTGGTGCTGTAGTGGAGCTGAGTGATGCTGAGGTGGCGCTGAGTGATGCTGTTGTGGCGCTGAGTGATGCTGTTTTGGCTCTAAGTGGCGCTGAGAGATGCTGTGATGGCGTTGAGTGATGCTGTGGTGGCGCTGAGTGATGCTGTGGTGGCGCTGAGTGATGCTGTGGTAGCACTGAGTGATGCTGTGGTAGCACTGAGTGATGCTGAGGTGGCGCTGAGTGATGCTGAGTTGGCGCTGAGTGGTGCTGTGGTGGCGCTGAGTGATGCTGAGATGGCGCTGAGTGATGCTGTGGTAGCGCTGAGTGATGCTGTGTTACTGTGGTGGCACTGAGTGATGCTGATATGGTGCTGAATGATGCTGTGGTGGCGCTGAGTGATGCTGTGGTGGCGCTGAGTGATGCTGTGGTGACGCTGAGTGGTGCTGAGAGATGCTGTGATGGCGCTGAGTGATGCTGAGGTGTCGCTGAGTGATACTGAGGTGGCGCTCAGTGATGCTGTGGTGGCGCTCAGTGATGCTGTGGTGGCGCTCAGTGATGCTGTGGTGACGCAGAGTGGCGCTGAGAGATGCTGAGGTGGTGCTGAGTGATGCTTTGATGGCGCTGAGTGATGCTGTGGTGGTGCTGAGTGATGCTGTGGTGGCGCTGAGTAATGCTGCGGTGGCACTGAGTGATGCTGTGGTGGTGCTGAGTGATGCTGAGGTGGTGCTGAGTGATGCTGTTTGTGGTGCTGAGTGATGCTGAGGTGGTGCTGAGTGATGCTGTGGTGGTGCAGAGTGATGCTGTGGTGGTGCTGAGTGATGCTGTGGTGGTGCTGAGTGATGCTGTGGTGGTGCTGAGTGATGCTGTGGTAGCGCTGAGTGATGCTGTGGTGGCGCTGAGAGATGCTGAGGTGGTGCTGAGTGATGCTTTGATGGAGCTGAGTGATGCTGTGGTGGTACTGAGTGATGCTGTGGTGACTCTGAGTGAAGCTGTGGTGGCGCGGAGTGATGCTGTGGTGGCGTTGAGTGATGCTGAGGTGGCGCTGAGTGATGCTGAGGTGGCGCTGAGTGATGCTGTGGTGGCACTGAGTGATGCTGTGGTGGCGCTGAGTGATGCTGTGGTGGCGCTGAGTGATGCTGTGGTGGCGCTGAGTGATGCTGTGGTGGCGCTGAGTGATGCTGTGGTGGCGCTGAGTGATGCTGTGGTGGCGCTGAGTGATGCTGAGGTGGCGCTTAGTGATGCTGTGGTGGCGCTGAGTGATGCTGAGTTTGTGCTGAGTGATGCTGCGGTGACGCTGAGTGATGCTGCGGTGACGCTGAGTGATGCTGTGGTGCCGCTGAGTGATGCTGAGGTGGCGCTGACTGATGCTGAGGTGGCGCTGACTGGTGCTGAGGTGGCGCTGAGTGATGCTCAGGTGGTGCTGAGTGATGCTGTGGTGGCGCTGAGTGATGCTGAGGTGGCGCTGAATGATGCTGAGGTGGCGCTGAGTGATGCTGTGGTGGCGCTGAGTGATGCTGAGGTGGCACTGAGTGTGTCTGTGGTGGCACTGAGGTGGCGCTGAGTGATGCTGTTGTGGCACTGAGTGATGCTGAGGTGGCGCTGAGTGATGCTGTGGTAGCACTGAGTGATGCTGAGGTTGGACCGAGTGATGCTGAGGTGGGACTGGGTGATGCTGTGGTGGCGCTGAGTGATGCTGTTGTGGTGCTGAGTGATGCTGTGGTGGCGCTGAGTGATACTGTGGTGCTGTGGAGGCGCTGAGTGATGCTGTGGTAGCGCTGAGTGATACTAAGTTGGCGCTGAGTGATACTGACATGGCGCTGAGTGATGCTGTGGTGGCGCTGAATGTTGCTGAGTTGGCACTGAGTGATGCTGAGGTGGCGCTGAGTGATGCTGAGGTGGTGCTGAGTGATGCTGTGATGGCACTGAGTGATGCTGTGGTGGTGCTGAGTTATGCTGTGGTGATGCTGTGGTGGCGCTGAGTGATGCTGTTGTGGTGCAGAGTGATGCTGTGGTGGTGCAGAGTGATGCTGTGGTGGCGCTGAGTGATGCTGTGGTGGCGCTGAGTGATGCTGTGGTGGTGCTGAGTGATGCTGTGGTGATGCTGAGTGATGCTGTTGTGGCACTGAGTGATGCTGTGGTGGCACTGTGTGATGCTGTGGTGGTGCTGTGTGATGCTTTGGTGGAGCTGAGTGATGCTGTGGTGGCGCTGAGTGATGCCGAGGTGGCGCTGAGTGATGCTGTGGTGGCGCTGAGTGATGCTGAGTTTGTGCTCAGTGATGCTGTGGTGACGCTGACTGATGATGTGGTGCCGCTGAGTAATGCTAAGGTGGCGCTGACTGATGCTGAGGTGGTGCTGAGTGATGCTCAGGTGGCGCTGAGTGATGCTGTGGTGGCGCTGAGGTGGCGCTGAGGTGGCACTGAGTGATGCTGATGTGGCGCTGAGTGATGCTGTTGTCGCGCTGAGTGATGCTGAGGTGGCGCCGAGTATTGCTGTGGTAGTGCTGAGTAATACTAAGGTGGCGCTGAGTGATACTGATGTGGCGCTGAGTGATGCTGTGGTGGCGCTGAATGATGCTGAGGTGGCGCTGAGTGATGCTGTGATGGCGCTGAGTGATGCTGTAGTGGAGCTGAGTGATGCTGTGGTGGCGCTAAGTGATACTGAGGTGGGGTCGAGTGATGCTGAGGTGGGGTCGAGTGATGCTGAGGTGGGGCCGAGTGATGCTGCGGTGGCGCTGAGTGATGCTGAGATGGCGCTGGGTGATGCTGAGGTGGCGCTGAGTGATACTGTGGTGGCGCTGAGTGATGCTGAGGTGGCCCTGAGTGATCCTGGGTTGGCACTGAGTGATGCTGGGGTGGAACTGAGTGATGCCGTGGTAGTGCTGAGTGATGCCGAGGTGGCGCTGAGTGATGCCGAGGTGGCGCTGAGTGATGCTGTGGTGGCGCTGAGTGATGCTGTGGAGACGCTGAGTGATGCTGTGGTGGCACTGAGTGATGCTGAGGTGGCGCTGAGTGATGCTGTGGTAGCGCTGAGTGAAGCTGTGGTAGCTCTGCGCTGACACTGAGGTGGAGGTGCTGCACTGATGCTGGGGTATTGCTGCGCTGGTAGTATTTAATAGATACTGGAAAAGCCCTTGTGGAGTTCAGGAGTTTAAACCATGCAATGATTAGCGCAGCACTACCTTGAAGCAGTTTCGAATAAAGACACGAACTGGGCTATTTAATCGAGAACACGTTGTATCGTTTCTAATCGTTTGCAGTAATGGCTTCCAAAAACAGTAAGAGCTGCACGGATTCAATCAACCTTGTAATTATACTAAAAGGTGAACGTCGGTGCATTAGAATGGTCATTAGTCAGTTAATAAACAGCAAACAATACTTTCAGGGGTGGGTTATGAAGCACAGCATCGCACCCTCGCCCATTCCAAGCCCCGTCCTGGTTCAGTGCCAGCCCTGAACTGAACCACTGGTGAACAGGGGAAGCACACAGGTGTGCACACTAACACGGATGTACGCACCTCTTCAGTCCTGGGTAGAAGATACCAAAACCTTCATGGGTTTTCACTGATGTGGAAGTAGGTTTAATACTGATCCCCTTATTAAAGCACTCAAATGCAGTTAGGACAACACAGGCAAACGGAGACAAAACGCACAACTCTTCCCAACACTTTCACCAATTACAATCACACCAATTTTAGAGAATGTCACCCTCTAACCCCACGGATAACCTTGCTAAATATTTCAAGTAGTTTCACTTCATAGAGCCAGCTCAGTATGACACGGCAAAAATGAAGCCCATTTGTAACTTGCCCTGGACACAAAGGGTTACCACATAATGTTAAATAAACTCAGTCAAACAAAAGGTGTTTCTTTGACCTAGGCAGAAACTGGGGTAGAGAGAGGAGCCATCCCAGAGGAAGGCCTTAGTCCCAGCACAGTTTTTTTATGGAGGTCATAAATTCAAAATCAGAACTTTCGTTCTGTAAATCTGAGTCACCCTACTTGTTTTACTTATTATAAGGACTGAAAGCGAGTTAAGAGTTACCATGTTACCTTGCGTCTGTGAATAGTAATTAGGGCCGTCTCAAATGTGCCCCAGTCTTAAAGTGTAGCGAGCATTCGTCAAGCCGACATTTCAAACAAACCCTTGGCGCTTATTAAAATATGCAATTTATTCAAATATAGCGCGGATTAGAACCCTTTGGAGAGTTCTTAACGCCCTCGTTGAGGGGACGGGACGGCGGGCAGTTGGGAGTGTGATAAATTGAATGTCATCTTGAGAAGTGAGTGCGAGGGCGCAGAAAGAGCGTGCTTAAATGAAAAATCCAGTCTCCAATTAGCACCATCGCCCCTTTGATTGGACCCATTTTTAAGGCACTAGACTGTGTGTGCTTTAATGTCGGCGATAGTGGGTGAGCTGGGGCCCTCGCAGGACACATTTACTTCTCCCGGTAGAGGGGTGCGGGGGGAGGGTCAGTTTTTTTAACTCTAAACAGCCGTACACAATTTATCAACCTTGGAGAGTTGAAAGGCTGAGCTGGTCTTGTAGGACTCGAATAGTGATCTGCAGATTACACATAGACGCCAACAGCAAGCCCATTTATTTACATTTTTATTCCAAATGACGGACGCAAAAGACATAAGAAAATACCAATTTGAAAAAATATTTGCAATACAATAGGTCGCACATTTAAATGCGAGACCTATTGCATTTCAAAGAAGCGCCCGCCATTGTCCCGGCTGCTTCAAAAGAGAAAGCGGGCATGGCGTGCTGAACGTAAGTAAAGCACGTCATGCCTGCAGCAAGAGAAACTCAGTAAAGAAAATAGTGCGTACGCACTTAAAGAACAAGTACCATGTAACAACCGAAGTAAAGGGGCCAGCCACCATGGGAGGTTACAGATGGAGCAAGGCGGTAGTAAGGAGGGACTAACAAGCCTCTTTAGGAATCAGACGCCAGCATTTAGGAAGGACACTGACACAAGCCAATGACAAACATGGGCGGAGAGTGGGCGGAGCTTCTCTTCCAGACTCCTCTACAGAATACTCGCTGAGCAGCGCATACGCGCTGACTCAGACTCGACCTAAACATGTATTTATGTGTTGAGTGCAAGAACTGTACAGTTACACAGACAGTGAATCCTTTCTTCTTTTGTGCTCTGGAGACAGGTTAAAGCTAACGCGCATTTTTAAATAACATCCTTACTTCATCAAGTAAGTCTGGGATTGCTCCCTGCTGTGATCTGACTGGACCTATTGTCTGAAAAGTATTGCTGAGTTTACAAGTGTATTCAAATAATTGCAACGTTACTTAAAACCATTGCAATAAAAGTTATACATGATATAAATACACTATTACATGGTATAGATAAAAGTAGTGATTCTAAATTTGAATCTTTACAGTCGAATTTTAAATTGTCGTGTGGTAGGTGAAAGGTAAAAAAAAATACAAAATGATGCTTTAATGAACTGGAGGTACTATTATAGCAGGTTAGTTATTTTCACGTGGGACAATGTAACAAAAAAGGGAAAACTGATTGGAGTTTAATTTCAGGCATATTTACAGCTCATGAGTTTTCATCAAGGAGTTTTAGTTCAAGAGTAAAAACAGATTTGCCACAGTGTTGCTTTGGTGGAGGTCCTATTATTCCTTAAGAATGTTGTAACCATTTAAGTAGCAGTTATGTCATCAGCGCTGAACAAATTACATTTTCTGTAATCTTTGCTCCACCTTTAGCAAAAATTTGACAAAGCGGCAGTTTAGCTGAGGGTACCCTGGATCGAAACAGGCTAGAATTGCCTGCCTTCTTGTTCGAATTCCCCTTTGGTTAAATGCTGTGATTAATAGTTGTTTCCTTTCTGCCTGTACCGTATTGCAGCAACAGACTAGGTGCAACTGATCTTCCTTATTGGTTCCACAGAGTCGACAGGTAGTAGGGAGATTTCCATGTAGCCAGTATGCCATATGCTCTTTAACCGGTAATATCCCCAGCCGATATTTTAAAAACTGCTGCTTGATAAAAGATGGGTAGTCGGTGGCGAAGTAATCTTGAAGGGCGATAGACTTATAATTATTTAATGTCATCCACCTATGTGCCCTTTTTGCTAATGTAGCTTTATCCTCTGTGACAGATTGGATTTTGAGTGACTTTTTGACTAGACGCTTAAAGGTCTGTAGATTGGTTAGAGTTTCCCAAAGTTGAGCAATGCCCGTAAGGATGAGAGACTAATGCAGGTACATTCTTGCCGGTGATGTGTTGCAGTGCTGTAGCTCGTCCCATAACATATAATTCAGTGAGTTGGGTTCAGTTTCCCTAATCTTGCTCCAGCATGTTATGTATGCACAGCGTCTAGCTAATGACTGCTTTAGCAAACCGAATTCTAATCCTATCTGTGCAGGGTAGGTATAACTTGACAAGGAGAATATAATTCTATAAGCTCGAGTAATTGCAGTATCTAGGGTGCTGGCATCATGCCCTCTTAATGCTTCACTTCCATATGAGATTGTTGGAAGAAACATTGCTCTTACGACTTCCAGGAGTGGCTTCAGAGGGGGACCAGCTAGCTTTTTCTTCAGATTTTTAAATGCAATGGCCAGGACCAGGCCTTTCTTTTGTATCTCGGCCTTCTGTGTTGAAAAGCTCACTTTGTTAGCAATAATTACCCCAAGATACTTGTATTTATCTACATTTTCCAGCTGAGTTTTGCCCAAAAACCAAGCCGGCGTTCGGGCGCTCTTGATGTTGTAGCACATGGTTTTCGTTTTGCCCAAGTTGATCAACAGGCCGTTGGTTTGTGAGTAAATCATCATTGTGTCGAGCAGTCGTTGAAGCCCCACCCGGGTGCAGCTAACCAGTACCATGTCATCAGTGTATAAAAACTAGATATTGTTTTTCCGCCTAGTTTAGAGGGGTGAGGATTACATCATTGTAATGGTTCCGTCAAATCTGCCAATAAGAGTTTAAATAAAATTGGTGCCAGAACGCATCCTTGTTTTAAGCCTCAAGTAGTTTGGATTTTTCGAGAGAGGTGTGCCTGCTCCTATTTTGATTTGACCCCATGTATCACTATGCAACATTATCAACATGTTTACAAGATATTGCGGTATATTCCAGTTCGTTAACTTCCGCCATAATTTCCCTCATTTGAAACAAAAGCTATTCAGAATTTCCTGTATTTCATTAGAGATCCTTAAGAACACCTACCTGGAGATATGTTGCACTGCACGGTTTTCAGTGAACTACATTAGAGAACATAAAAAAACAGGATTACAGTGCTAAGCAGTTCGCAGTCTTGTAAAAATAAAAGAATAATAACATTATTAATAATTGTAACAGTACGTGTCACAATAACGTCGCTGTTGGTCAGGCTGAGGCTAGACATATCTTTACTTCACGGAATCTATAAAAAGATGGGTACTAACATCAACCACTCTCAGCCTTTGGTTGCTGTGTCATTTATCAGCTTTTGAGATGCCCACTGGCCCATGATGTACTCTGGGGGATATTCTCAAGAACGTGTGTTAACTATCGCCAAATTCGCTTAACGCAACTTCTCACATCGCAGTCTATCGTGGGAAAATAACACTGTCTTAACGTCGTATTCCCAACACGGCGGTAACATGCGATAGTTTCGCGATAACGTGGAAAATGACCGCGAGTAACTCACCGGGACGGCGATAAAAATCCAAAGCCGAACGTGAAAAAAGTCGCGATGGGCCCAATCGCGATAAGACAATCAGCGAAAAGCAGCGCCAGGCCTGCAAATCACACACGTCAGGCGGGAAAAATCACCATAAAAGCAGAAAAAAAAACCACAATAAAAACCGAACCACAGCGAAGCACAATGGAGGCAGCCGGAGCAGGTACAGAGGACGGCCAGAACCCCACAAGCCCCACGGAGGTCCAGCCTGGGACCCCGGGGACAGGGAAGGGCAAGGACAAGAAGAAGAGGAAGACGAAGTTCAGTCCGCAGGAAAACAGGATCCTGATCACGGAGGTGGTAGAACACCATCAACAACTGTTCGTCACCTCCACTGTGTCATTGGCAACCAAAAATGCAACATGGCAGTCCATCCTGGACAAGGTGAATGCAGTCGGAGTGCTAAGGAGGACAATGGAAAAGGTCAAGAGGCGCTGGAATGATGTCAAGCGCAAAACCAAGCAGAAACTCGCCAACAACCAGAAGGCAGCAATGCAGACTGGAGGTGGGAGTCCAGCGCCACAGGAGGAGCTGGATGACATGGAGGAAATGGTGTCCACAGTCATCAGTGGGGAGACGGTGGCAGGAGTTGGGGGACCGGACACTGCTCAACATGACCGGACACAACAGCAACAGGGTGAGTAACCACCAGGGACTGGGGGAGATGGGCACAATGGTACACATGCACAATCAAGAATAGCACACTGCACACCCACAATGACTCTGGGTCATGCCCCTGATCTCCTTGGCATACTCCAGCACACATAGAAACAGCAAGTGGGTCCCCGTCCACAATGTGCACAGAGGAGGCACTCCCCACACATCACTAATCTCACAACAAACCCATGCACATGTGCCGAACCCAGCAAAGCGGCATGTCAGTGAGCCACACTGACAATGCAAGTGACACTGCATGACGAATAGCATGGCTGCAGTCAATATAACATGACATGGTGCACGCCATGACACTGAGGTGGCTGAGTGTGGACCACATCCGTAAAGGAGCAGGTCACACTCTGACACATCCACCTGCACAAACAACCCCTGACCTCAACAACACACCTGCGGACAAACCATGCCCCACAGTCCCAACCGCCACCAAGAGCCCAATTTACCCAAGTATGCAACATCTCAGCACTGTAGAAGCACAGACGTCAAGGCACACCGCCTGAAAGGGATAAGGGCCAGCCACATCAGAGCTGCAGGGGTGACTCTCCCAAAATGCAGCACACACACATAATATTCAGAGCACATCAACATTGACAACAATGTGGTATGAACTGCAACACATTCACAACAGAACAGAGGACCCAAGTGGTGCCGCTTGTGTGTAGAAACTGGCCAATCACATTTGGCATAGCAGGGACACGTGGGATGAAAATGTACAAGTACAAACACACATCCGTGATGTCGTCGAAATGTCCACTGTCCCGCATCAAATAGGCAGCTCCTCCCAAACAGTCACAATGTACATTGTCATGCAGTCTGTATGTAAATTTGTACAATGCGTCAACATACATGTGAACACAATGTTAAACTGCATCTACCCTTCACATTGCAGAGGGAGAACCAACACCTCCTGCAGAGCAGACCCAACCTCTCTTCACTGATGACGAAGAGGACCACACCACCATTGACCCCGACGCCCTCCAACAGCTCATGGACACCCTCAGGACCCCACGCCCAGGAGCAGGGCAGCCCAGCTGCATCGAGGAAACCCCACTGTAGGAAAGTGGAATCTGACTATATGGTTGCCCCCACTTTTTTCCTGGTGTTTTGCTGGTTTATGACTTAGTTGGACTGGGATCCTGCTATTCAGGGCCCCAGTCTATCTGCTTCCTCTATAAAATGGTTTCCATGTGCCTTAGGCACATCTCTGATTGGAATCTGGAGTGCCCTTATAAGCCCCTAGTATATGGTTTACTATGTACCCAGGGCATAGGTACCTCAGAGGCCTACCAGGGGCTGCAGCATGTATTGTGCCACCCCTGGAAGGCCATCCAAACTGACACCACAGGTCTGCTACTGCAGCCTGAGTAAGGTGGTGCATGCACCCTTACTGTGATATAGGCTACCTATATCACTACATACATACACACATATAAACCTATAAGTCACTCCTATGGCAGGCCTTATCAATCCTGAAGGCAGAGTGCGTGGTTCCTATGTGAGAGGGTGCCCCTGCATGAGCAGGGCCCCTCTGCAGCGTTCGGAGACCCTTCTCTGATGCTGTTTGTAGTGCAGCCTGATCATATACTCTTAAGCGCATTATAACCTCGCGTTAAATGCTAACTTTGGGATGGCTGCACGGAAACATGTCGTGTTTGGTGTCAAACATCTTGGAATACTACCCCCACCAGTTCTGGCGGCGGGGGTAGCATTCCACCCTTCTAGAGGGAAAGACATGTACACACCGGTATACCCGGTACTGACTTTCCAGAGCCCTGGCATCACAAAATGGATGCCGCTGCCACAGACACGAGTCTGGCCTCCTGCTGCTGACCGAAACTCCGGCAGGGGGGGCCTGGACAATAGGTTTCCTGTCCCAGGGAGGTGTGACCACCTCCCCAGACAGGATAGTGTGTATTGGGGCTGGGGGGAGCACTCTCGGGTGCTTTGAAGTCCTGCACTGGGGGCACACTTGGTGTCCCTGTGCATACCCCAGTTCAAACCGGCTCAGGGGCTTCCAGCCCCTGCTCTGGCGCGAAACTGGACAAAGGGAAAGGGGTGTAACCACCCTCTGCCTTGACCCTCCCATAGGTGGGGCCACAGAGTATGTCCAACCCCCTACCTTAGTATAAGTAGGGGACCCCAGTCCTTAGGACTTTAGATTTACCTGGACGAAACTCTGATACAGAATCCTGGACCTTTGACGCTCTACTTCAAGATTAGAGGACTAAAGAATCTCCCTTGGGGTCAAGGAGTGACTCCCCTGCTTGGCAGGCACCAAAGAAGCAATTGTCCGGTCTGCATCGCTGAAGCTCCCATCGGACGCCGAAGTCTTTGCATCACCAGAGGTGGATTTCCAGACTTCCCGAGGCTGCCCTGAGTCTCCAGCAAAGCTGAGGCCCGTAGCTGTCGTGGGTAACGTGGAACCGTGACCCCTGGACACCGAACGCATTTGCAAGTGCATCCTCTTCTGGGCCTCCCACGAAGTCATGCTTTGGGCTCCGAGTAGCCCCAGCCTCCAGCACCAACTGCACCGAAGATCACTGGCCTCCACTCCACGAGTGTCCTGTGAGCCAGCTCCACGTGCATCGTCTCGAGGCTCCTTTGCAGTCGCTAGTCCGTTGGCTAGTAGGCCCTCCCGAAGGCCAATCTTTTTCTGCTTGGGCTCCCTGGTTGCTCCAGGCGTGCCCTGACTTATCCTCGCTGGGTGAGTCCCCCAGACCTTGCTGGTCTGCAACATCGTCCTTCTTCCATTTCCACGAGACTTGCCGTTGCCAAGGCTTGTTGGGTCCAATCCGGTCGCCGACACCCCTGCAATCGACAGACGTCATGGGACAGCTCGAATCCAGCACCTGGTCATCGTCGACGCCTCCTGGACCTCGTGGCTGAAGAGTCAAGATGACCATCAACCTACCTGAAGCACTCGACATCGGTGGGCATCTGCTCATCGCCTTCCTGGTCACTGGCTAGTGACCCAGACTCTGTCCCCTCTGCTTTCAGGTTCTTCAGATCTTCGATCCACCTTTGGATCCACCCGAACACTTTCGACTTGGCCGCCAGCAGCACTTTGCAGCAGATCGCCATTGAAAGCGACGACGAAACCCGACCCCGAAAGACACCTATGCACCCGGCTCCCCTGGGTGAGGTAACTCGAGTACTCCGGTGCTCCCGTGGGTATTGACACTAGAATAGCCTAGTTCTCAAAGGGTTTGCTCCAAGTCCTCCTCTAAGTGTCCCTTTTCTTTTAAATTCTAATCGCGACTTTCCCCATAGAAGTTAACGGTGGTTCGCGGCTGTGTTCATACACTGCACGCGTCCCCCGTGGGTCCCCTGTGTCACTGCCTTGGGTGGTTCCTTGTGGTCCAAGCACTTCTACAGGCTCTAGGCCTTGTGTCTAGCTCAGTCATGGTTCTTATACCACTTTATTGGTATATGGTTTGGTACGCCCCTGGGGCTCAAACGTGTATTTGTGCTATTACTGTAGATAACTAACTTATAACTTATGTATTTCGAACTCTAGCCTCATAAAGAGACTAGAGGGGTGTGTTTAGTAATAAATACATATATTTTGAATATATACCTGGTGTGGTCCTCTTTCATTTGGTCACTCAAGAGATTATAGACTGGTAAAACAAGCTGCTTTACATTCCTTCAAGACTTAGCCTGAAGGCTGCTCTCCATAGCTACCACTAGGATAGCTTTCAATAAAGGTTGTCTTTAACCTATCTCCAATAAGGGGTTGTTTGGACTGGTGCAAGGTGCCCACTATAATTAGTGGACAGCATATGCCAGGCCAACTTCTCACATTGGTGTGCAGCGTGTGGGATTCCAGCTTGCTATTGTTTTACCAGATAATCTCAATTGAATTGATCAACTGAAAACCACTAAGGGTACCTAAGGTACATATAAATCAAGCTTAGTAATACAGTAAGTTCTACTGAACTTAGAGTTGTGTGTTAAGGGACAGCACACCCTTTCTACAACTCAAGAGAGTTTAGTAGGCCACACTAGAGTAGGTAGTGCATACACCACACCTCACTAGTAATGTCTTCAAAGCCAGGACCCAGTGAGTCCTTGCCAGAAGCCAGTGGGCTTCTTCCCTCCAAGTATGATAAACTCCCATTCTTGGAATTGAGAGCATTATGCAATACTAGGAAGTTGAAGGCAGGCAAAAGTGCTAGCACCCAACACCTCAGGGAGGTGTTACTAGCTGATGATCTCAGCAGGCCCCTAGGGTCTGAAGGGGTAGGCAAAGAGGGTGGGGCAGAAGATGAGGAAGGGGCCAGGGGTGAGGAAACCCAGGCCCCCCCCCCCTCTGAAACTGGCCAGGAAGGTGAAAATGACCTTGTCCTGGAAAACCCAATTCCTCCTGTGGAGGAGGAGGAGGAGGATCAGAATGACCTCCCCTTTGTCCCCCCAGGAAGAGTTCTGAGTGTGCCCAGAAGGTCTAGGTCTCCTTCTCAGGAGTCTAACCACTCTGACAACTCAATAGGGACCTCTGTCTCCTCTCAAAGGAGGGAATCCTCTCATGAAAGGAGAAAGAGACTGATTCAGTATGAGCAAGCCCAGCTTGAACTCAGAAAACAGCAATTGGCTATAGACAGGGAGTCCCTAGATCTCTATAGAGAGAGACAAAAGTTGGGACTAGAGTCCCATGGTGGCAGCAATTTCCCCAAAGATAGGGAAAGGTCTTATGACCATAGAAACCTGAGCAAGATTGTCCCTCCCTACCAGAGTGGGGATGACATCCACAAATGGATAACTGCTCTAGAGAGGGCCTGTAAAGTACAGAGGGTCCCTCAGGAGCAGTGGGCAGCAATCTTGTGGCTCTCCTTTGCAGACAAAGGTAGAGATAAGCTCCTCACTGTTAGAGAGGAGGATGCTGATAATTACAAAGTCTTGAAGAGTGCTCTGATAGATGGGTTTGGCCTAACCACTGAACAGTATAGGTTGAAGTTCAGAGACACCCAAAAGGCTCAGACTCAAGACTGAGTTGATTTTGTAGATTGTGCTACTAAGGCTCTGGAGGGTTGGATACATGGCAACAAGGTGCATGACTTTTTAGGATTGTACAATTTGATTATGAGGGAGCAGATCCTTAATAATTGTCAAAACCAGCTTTTACACCAGTACCTGGTGGACTCTGATCTGACCTCTCCCCAAGAATTGGGAAAGAAGGCAGACAAATGGGTCAGAACCAGAGTAAAGACTAAGAATCAAGGTGGTGACCAGAAGAAAGATTCTACCAAGTCCCAAGAGAAAGGTGGGGATAAATCTAAGGATAAATCCACTACAGGGCCCCAAAAGTCCTCTTCTGGGGGTGGGTCCCAAACTCCTTCCTCTCCTGAAAAGAAACCATATTGCCATGTCTGTAAAAGCCTGGACACTGGAAAACTGATCCCAGTTGCCCCAGGATTGGCAATAAAGAAAATGTTCCTCCAACAACTACTACCACCCCTCCTGGTACTACCAATAGTAATCCTCCAGTGGGAAGTAGTGCACCCAAAAAGTTAGGTGCTTTTGCAAGAGGAACAGAGGTGGGCCCTAGTTTAGACAGGACCCCTCAACAGACTCCTCTGACTCTGATGGTGGTGTAGGATTTGCCACCTTTACCATGGGTCCCAATGCATTGGGCAGGTACAGACTGGAGCCAATAATTAATGGTCAGAAAGCTGTGGCATTTAGGGACACAGGGGCTAGTGTCACCATGGTGGCAGGGAAACTAGTCCCCCTCACCAGCTTTTACCTGAGTTTAAATACCAGGTAACCAACATTGATGGTGTCAGAACAGATCACCCCATGGCCATAGTCAATCTCAGCTGGGAAGGGGTCACAGGTGCAAAAAGAGTGGCAGTGTCCCCAACCTTGCCTGTAGATTGCCTGATGGGCAATGATCTGGAAATTTCAGCCTGGGCTGAAGTTGAACACCAAACCCATCTGAGAATGCTGGGCGTCCCTGTAAAGGTTAGTGGGGCTCTGATGGCCACAGCCCAAGCCCAGGGAAACTTTGGAGAGATGGAGCCTGGAAGAACTCTCCCCCAAAAGAGAGCACAAGGGTTGAAGAAAAGTCTTCTTCCCTCCAGACAGTAGGTAAGGGTCAGCCTCCTCAGGGAACAGACCCTACCCCTAGTGAAGGAACTGCCCCAGAGGTAGTCAGGCCTGGCCTGGCCCCACCCCTGATGGCAGAGGACCCTTCCAAGGTGGTACCCAGTCTGGAGCAGGTAACCTGCCCCTCTCTACCCTGCCTCAGTCAGCCCAGGGCTGCAGAGGTCAGGGAGGTCAGTGGACCCCCAGGGCCCCTGTCCAGAGGAACCCCCATCAGCAGATTAGGGGCACCCAGGCTAGTAGCCCTAGCCAGGTGAAACTTCCTCAACCCACTGAGGGATCCCCCATACCTTTGTGTAGGGACCTCCCCCAGAAGGACTCTGTTAGGCAAGGGCAAACCTGGGACCAAAAGGTTCCAAACCTGCCATGTCCCTCCAGTGGTCCATCCAAAGGGACCCAACCCCCAGCTGTAGGCAGCCAAAGGTTGACCCTTAGAGCACAGTGCAACTCAGTCATGGAAAGACAGGCATACATGGTGACCAGTGATCTGAGGAAGCTGAGACCAACCTTCCTAGGGCCTCACTTCCCTCCTCAGACAACTCACCAGCCTTGTACTTTACCAAAGCACACCACAGGTAGTAATTCCCCATGGTGGAGACCCTCTCATACCCTTAGGGTGAGGGATTGCTTAGTGGACCATAAGATAGGGGGCAACCATGCTAGTGCAGGTGCTTCCTTATATGGCCACTTAGTCAATAAAGGCTCAACTGGCCAAGGTTAGCCTTATCTCCTTTCGTTTGGGGGGTTATGTAGGATGGTGGAATCTGACTATATGGTTGCCCCCACTTTTTTCCTGGTGTTTTGCTGGTTTATGACTTAGTTGGACTGGGATCCTGCTATTCAGGGCCCCAGTCTATCTGCTTCCTCTATAAAATGGTTTCCATGTGCCTTAGGCACATCTCTGATTGGAATCTGGAGTGCCCTTATAAGTCCCTAGTATATGGTATACTATGTACCCAGGGCATAGGTACCTCAGAGGCCTACCAGGGGCTGCAGCATGTATTGTGCCACCCCTGGAAGGCCATCCAAACTGACACCACAGGTCTGCTACTGCAGCCTGGGTAAGGTGGTGCATGCACCCCTTACTGTGATATAGGCTACCTATATCACTACATACATACACACATATAAACCTATAAGTCACTCCTATGGCAGGCCTTATCAATCCTGAAGGCAGAGTGCGTGGTTCCTATGTGAGAGGTGCCCTGCATGGCGGGCCCTCTGCAGCGTTCGGAGACCCTTCTCTGATGCTGTTTGTAGTGCAGCCTGACCATATACTCTTAAGCGCATTATAACCTCGCGTTAAATGCTAACTTTGGGATGGCTGCACGGAAACATGTCGTGTTTGGTGTCAAACATCTTGGAATACTACTCCCCCGCCAGTTCTGGCGGCGGGGTAGCATTCCACCCTTCTAGAGGGAAAGACATGTACACACCGGTATACCCGGTACTGACTTTCCAGAGCCCTGGCATCACAAAATGGATGCCGCTGCCACAGACACGAGTCTGGCCTCCTGCTGCTGACCGAAACTCCGGCAGGGGAGGCCTGGACAATAGGTTTCCTGTCCCAGGGAGGTGTGACCACCTCCCGAGACAGGATAGTGTGTATTGGGGCTGGGCGGGAGCACTCTCGGGTGCTTTGAAGTCCTGCACTGGGGGCACACTTGGTGTCCCTGTGCATACCCCAGTTCAAACCGGCTCAGGGGCTTCCAGCCCCTGCTCTGGCACGAAACTGGACAAAGGGAAAGGGGTGTAACCACCCCTCTGCCCTGACCCTCCCATAGGTGGGGCCACAGAGTATGTCCAACCCCTACCTTAGTATAAGTAGGGGACCCCAGTCCTTAGGACTTTAGATTTACCTGGACGAAACTCTGATACAGAATCCTGGACCTTCGACGCTCTACTTCAAGATTAGAGGACTGAAGAATCTCCCTTGGGGTCAAGGAGTGACTCCCCTGCTTGGCAGGCACCAAAGAAGCAATTGTCCGGTCTGCATCGCTGAAGCTCCCGTCGGACGCCGAAGTCTTTGCATCACCAGAGGTGGATTTCCAGACTTCCCGAGGCTGCCCTGAGTCCCCAGCAAAGCTGAGGCCCGTAGCTGTCGTGGGTAACGTGGAACCATGAGCCCTGGACACCGGACGCATGTGCAAGTGCATCCTCTTCTGGGTCTCCCACGAAGTCGTGCTTTGGGCTCCTAGTAGCCCCAGCCTCCAGCACCAACTGCACCAAAGATCACTGGCCTCCACTCCACGAGTGTCCTGTGAGCCAGCTCCACGTGCATCATCTCGAGGCTCCTTCGCGGTCGCTAGTCCGTTGGCTAGTAGGCCCTCCCGAAGGCCAATCTTTTTCTGCTTGGGCTCCCTGGTTGCTCCAGGCGTGCCCTGACTTATCCTCGCTGGGTGAGTCCCCAGACCTTGCTGGTCTGCAACATCGTCCTTCTTCCCTTTCCACAAGACTTGCCGTTGCCAAGGCTTGTTGGGTCCAATCCGGTCGCCGACACCCCTGCAATCGACAGACGTCGTGGGACAGCTCGAATCCAGCTCCTGGTTGTCGTCGACACCTCCTGGACCTCGTGGCTGAAGAGTCAAGACAACCATCAACCTACCTGAAGCACTCGACATCGGTGGGCATCTGCTCATCGCCTTCCTGGTCACTGGCTAGTGACCCAGACTCTGTCCCCTCTGCTTTCAGGTTCTTCAGATCTTCGATCCACCTTTGGATCCACCCGAACACTTTCGACTTGACCACCAGCAGCACTTTGCAGCAGATCGCCATTGAAAGCGACGACGAAACCCGACCCCGAAAGACACCTATGCACCCGGCTCCCTGGGTGAGGTAACTCGAGTACTCCGGTGCTCCCGTGGGTATTGACACTAGAACAGCCTAGTTCTCAAAGGGTTTGCTCCAAGTCCTCCTCTAAGTGTCCCTTTTCTTTTAAATTCTAATCGCGACTTTCCCCATAGAAGTTAACGGTGGTTCGCGGCTGTGTTCATACACTGCACGCGTCCCCCGTGGGTCCCCTGTGTCACTGCCTTGGGTGGTTCCTTGTGGTCCAAGCACTTCTACAGGCTCTAGGCCTTGTGTCTAGCTCAGTCGTGGTTCTTATACCACTTTATTGGTATATGGTTTGGTACGCCCCTGGGGCTCAAACGTGTATTTGTGCTATTACTGTAGATAACTAACTTATAACTTATGTACTTCTGAATTCTAGCCTCATAAAGAGACTAGAGGGGTGTGTTTAGTAATAAATACATATATTTTGAATATATACCTGGTGTGGTCCTCTTTCATTTGGTCACTCAAGAGATTATAGACTGGTAAAACAAGCTGCTTTACATTCCTTCAAGACTTAGCCTGAAGGCTGCTCTCCATAGCTACCACTAGGATAGCTTTCAATAAAGGTTGTCTTTAACCTATCTCCAATAAGGGGTTGTTTGGACTGGTGCAAGGTGCCCACTATAATTAGTGGACAGCATATGCCAGGCCAACTTCTCACACCCACCCCCTGCACAGACCACACAGCAGGAAGCACCTACCACCACGGCTGACTCCCAGGACCCCCACAAACAACACATGGCCTTCCAACGCCGTGTGTTGGAGTGCCAGGCGAAGGTGGCTGATCAGGTGCGGGTGGTGTGAGAAGTTGGCCTGGCATATGCTGTCCACTAGTTATAGTGGGCACCTTGCACCAGTCCGAACGACCTTTATTGATGATAGGTTTAAAGACAACCTTTATTGAAAGCTATCCTAGTGGTAGCTATGGAGAGCAGCCTTCAGGCTAAGTCTTGAAGGAGTGTTAAGCTGTTTGTTTTACCAGTCTGTAATCTCATGAATGACCAAATGAAAGGAGAACCACACCAGGTATATATATAAAATATATGTATTTATTACTAAACACTACCCAATAGTCTCTTTATGAGGCTAGAGGTCAAAGTACACAAGTTACAAGTCAAATAGCACAGTAAAGTCAGCACAATATACGATTAGCCCTAGGGGCGAACCAAACCATATATTAAGAAAGTGGTATAAGAACCACGACTTAAGTAGACACAAGGCCTAGAGCCTGTAGAATCGCTGGGACCCCAAGGAACCACCCAAGGTAGTGACGCAGGGGACCCACAGGGGCCGTGTGCAGTGTGTGAACACAGCCGCGAGCTCCGTTAAAGTCTATGGGAAAGTCGCGGTTAGAGTTTTAAAGATTTAGGACACTTAGAAATGGACTAGGACCAAACCCTCTTGGACTTAGACAGTTCTAGGGTCAACACCCACGGGAGCACCGGAGTACTCGAGTTACCTCACCCAGGGAAGCCGGGTGCATAGGTGTCAAATGGTGTCGGGTCGCGTCAGTCGATTTCAATGGCAGCCTGCAGAGAAGTGCTGCTGCCGGGAAGATGCGAAGTGTCCGAAGAGATCCAAGCCTGGATCGGAGATGAGAAGAACCTGAAAGCAGAGGGGACAGAGTCTGGGTCACTTGCCAGTGACCAGGGGCACGATAGTCGAATGCCCACAGATGTCGGGTGTTTCAGGTGAAAGAGGTGAAGCTTGACTCTTCAGCCACGAGGCCCAGAAGGCGTCGACGAGGACCAGGAGCTGGATTCGAGCTGTCCCACAAAGGATGTCGAGTGCTGCAGCATTGGGGTCCGGATTGAACACAACAAGCCTTGGCAACAGCAACCCACGCAGAAAGGAGAAAGATGCTTCTGTGCAGACCAGCAAGGTCTGAGGGACTCACCACGCGGCGGGGAGTCAGGGCACAACTGGAGCAACCAGGGAAGCCCAAGGAAAATCAGAGTTACCTTCACAGGGACCCACCAGTCGATGGACCAGGGATCGCGAAGGAGCCCCAAGCGGAAATGCAGGAAGCATGCCCACGGAACACTCGTGGAGTGTAGGCTCACAATCTTCGGAGCAAATGGTGCTCGGGGCCTGGGCTACAAGTAACCTAAAGCAGGACTTCAAGATACGTCGAGAAGTCAATGCACTAGCAAATGTGCATGGTGTCCAGGAGTTCCGGTTCCACGTCACTCGTGAGGGCTGCGGGTCTCAGCTTTGCTGGGGACTCAGGTCGGCCTCTGAGAAGTCTGGAAATCCTCTTCCTTGGCTGCAATTACTTCGGAGTCCGGCGGGAGCTTCGGAGATGCACACCGGCAAATGCTTTGTTGGTGCCTGCCAAGCAGGGGAGTCACTCCTTGACCCCAAGGGAGATTTCTTCAGTCCTCTAGTCTTGAGTAGAGCGTCGAAGTTCCAGGATTCAGTTGCAGAGTTTCATCCAGGGATATCTAAAGTCCTGTTGCCAGGGGTTCCTATCTTATACCCAAGGAAGGGGTTGGACTAACTCTGGGGACCCACCTATGGGAGGGTTTGGAAAGAGGGGTGGTTACACCCATTTCCTTTGTCCAGTTTCGCACCAGAGCAGGGGCTGGCAGCCCCTGCAACCGGTTTGAACTGGGGTATGCACGAGGACACCAAATGTGCCCCCAGTGCAGGACTTCAAAGCACTCTTGGAGTGCACCCACCCAGCCCCAATCCACTAAGGCCTGTCTGGGAGGTGGTAACACCTCCCTGTGACAGGAACCCTATTGTCCAGGCCTCCCCTGCCAGAGTTTCGGTCAGCAGCAGGAGGCCAGACTCGTGTCTGTGGCTGTAGCATCCATTTTGTGATGCCAGGTCTCTGTTTAGTTGGTACCGGGTATACCGGTGTTGTCATGTCTCTCCCTCTAGAAGGGTGGGATCATACTCCCACACCAGTTACTGGTGTGGGGGTATGATTCCAAGGTGTTTGACACCAAACACGACATGTTTCCGTGCAGCCATCCCAAAGTTAGCATTTACCGCGAGGATATAATGCACTTAAGAGTATATGGTCAGGCTGCACCACAGACAACCCCGGAGAGGAGATTCCGAAGGCTGCAGAGGGGCTCTGCTCATGCATGGGCACCCTCTCACATAAAACCAAGCACCCTGCCTTCAGGATTGATAAGGCCTGCCATAGGGGTGACTGATAGGTTTATATGTGCAGTGATAGGGTGAGATATAGTGAACCTATATCTCAGTAAGGGGTGCATGCACCACCTCACTCAGGCTGCTGTAGCAGTCCTGTGGTGTCATTTTGGAAGGCTTTCCAGGGGTGGCATAATACATGCTTCAGCCCCTGGTAGGCCTCTGGGGTACCTATGCCCTGGGTACATAGTATACCATATACTAGGGACTTATAAGGGCACCCCAGAATCCAATCTGAAGTGTACTTAAGGTACATGGAATCAATTTAGAGAGGAAGCAGCTAGGCTGGGGTCCTGGATAGCAGGGCCCCAGCCAGACTAAAGTCGAAAAACAGTGTAACATCAGCAAAAAGTGGGGATAACCATAAGAGGCAGATCCTACTCTCCTACACAACCCCCGCACCCCCCAAATGCAGGGACATTAAACTAACCTTGTCCAGTTGAGTCTTTATGTTCTAAGTGGAAATATCTGGAGAGTCCATCTGCATTGGCATGGTTACTCCCAGGTCTATGTTCCACTGTATAGTCCATTCCCTGTAGGGAAATGGACCACCTCAAAAGTTTGGGGTTTTCACCCTTCATCTGTTTTAGCCATAAGAGGGGCTTATGGTCTGTCTGAACAATGAAGTGAGTGCCAAACAAGTATGGCCTCAGCTTCTTCAGAGCCCAAACCACAGCAAAGGCCTCCCTCTCAATGGCTGACCAACGTTTCTCTGTGGGGGTCAGCCTTCTGCTAATAAAAGCTACTGGCTGATCCTGACCTTCATCATTCAACTGTGACAGTGCAGCCCCTACCCCCAACTCAGATGCATCTGTTTGCACAATGAACTTTTTGGAGTAATCAGGACTCTGCAGAATGGGAGCAGTGCACATGGCCTGCTTCAGGTCATCAAATGCCTTTTGACAGCTAACTGTCCACTGAACCATTTTGGGCATTTTCTTAGAGGTTAAGTCATTCAGGGGTGTCACTATTGATCCATACCCCTTGACACATCTTCTGTAATACCCAGTCAGGCCTAAAAAGGCTCTCACCTGAGTCTGGGTAGTTGGAGCAACCCAGTCCATGATGGTCTGGATTTTGCTCTGCAATGGTTGAACCTGGCCTCCACCCACAAGGTGGCCCAGGTACACAACCTGACTCTGCCCTATCTGGCACTTTGTGGCCTTGATAGTTAGGCCTGCCTTCTGCAGGGCCTCCAAAACATTTCTGAGGTGGACCAGGTGATCCTCCCAGGTGGAGCTAAAGACAGCAATATCATCTAGATATGCTGCACTATAGGCTTCCAGATCTGTAAGGACTGTGTTCACCAACCTCTGAAAAGTGGCAGGTGCATTCTTCAAACCAAAGGGCATCACCACAAATTGGTAAAGCCCACCAGGGGTAGAAAATGCAGTTTTTGGCTTTGCATCATCAGCTAGTCTGATCTGCCAGTAGCCAGCTGTCAGGTCAAATGTGCTTAGATACTTGGCTGAGGCCAAAGTGTCTATTAGCTCATCTGCCCTGGGGATTGGATGGGCATCAGTCCTAGTGACTGCATTGAGGCCCCTGTAGTCCACACAAAACCTCATCTCTCTCTTGCCATCTTTGGTGTGAGGTTTAGGCACCAGGACTACTGGACTAGCCCAAGGGCTATCTGAGGGCTCAATGACACCCAGTTCCAACATTTTCTGGACTTCTGTCCTGATACAGTCCCTGACCTGGTCAGGTTGCCTGTAAATCTTACTTTTAACAGGCAGACTGTCCCCAGTGTCCACTTCATGAGTGCACCAGGTGGTCTGACTTGGAGTCAGAGAAAACATGTGTCTGAACTGATTGAGCACCTGTCTACAATCAGTTTGCTGCTGGGCAGTGAGGCTGCCTGCCAAGGCTACACCATCTACTGACCCATCATCAGGGTTCTGTGAGAGCAGGTCAGGGAGTGGGTCACTCTCCTCCTCCTGTCCCTCATCAGTTGCCATGAGCAAGCCCATGTCAGCCCTGTCCACATATGGCTTCAGCCTGTTGACATGGAGCACCCTATGGGGGCTCCTGGGAGTTCCCAGGTCTACCAGATAGGTAACCTCTCCATTCTGTTCAACAATTGTATGGGGGCCACTCCTCTTGTCTTGGAGGGCTGCTGGGGCCACTGGCTCCAACACCCACACCTTCTGCCCTGGATGGTAAACAGTCAGCACAGCCTTTTGGTCATGCCAGGCTTTCTGTAATTCCTGGCTAGCCTCAAGGTTTTTGGTTGCCTTTTTCATATACTCAGCCATCCTGGAGCGGAGACCAAGTACATAGTCCACTATGTCCTGTTTAGGGGGTTTGAGAGGTAACTCCCAACCTTCCTTCACCAGACACAGTGGACCCCTGACAGGGTGGCCAAACAAAAGTTCAAAAGGGCTGTAGCCAACCCCCTTTTGAGGCACCTCCCTGTATGTAAATAAAAGGCAGGGCAAGAGTATGTCCCATCTTCGCCTAAGCTTTTCTGGGAGCCCTTTAATCATGCCCTTTAAGGTTTTGTTGAACCTTTCAACTAAACCATTGCATTGTGGGTGATAGGGTGTGGTGAATTTATAATTCACTCCACACTCCTTCCACATTGCAGTCAAGTAACTGGACATAAAGTTTGCACCTCGGTCAGATACTACCTCCTTAGGAAAGCCCACTCTTGAGAAAATTCCCAGGAGGGCCCTTGCCACCACAGGTGCTGTAGTGGTCCTAAGGGGAATGGCTTCTGGGTACCTGGTGGCATGGTCCACCACCACCAGGATAAATCTGTGCCCAGATGCTGTTTGGGGATCCATGGGACCAACTATGTCAATCCCCACCCTCTCAAAGGGAACCCCCACCACAGGTAGTGGTATCAGGGGGCCTTTGTGGTGCCACCTGCCTTCCCACTGGCTTGGCAGGTTACACAAGAGCGACAAAACTCCTTGGTGTCTTCAGACATGTGGGGCCAGTGAAAGTGAGGGACAATTCTGTCCCAAGTCTTGTTTTGGCCCAGGTGACCTGCTAAAGGAATATCATGGGCTAGTGCCAATAGGAAGCCCCTGAACTTCAGAGGTATAACCAACCTCGTGGCTGCTCCAGGCTTGGGGTCTCTACTCTCTGAGTACAGGAGTCCATCATCCCAATATATCTTATGGGTGCCACTAGCATTCCCAGCAGCCTCAGCAGCAGCTTGCTGTCTGAGGGGTTCAAGAGAGGGGCAGTTCAGCTGCTCCTGGCTCAGATCTGCCCTGGAAGGGCCCCCTGTCCCCAAGAACTCAACCTGATCAGGTTCAAGCTCCTCTGGGACAGTTCCTTCTTCAGGCCTGAGATCATCTCCCTCAAGAGACTGATCTGCTTCCTGAACCAAGGGGGAAGGCACTGCCTTAACCCTACTGCTCCTCCTCTTGGGAGGCACCTGGTCCATTGTTCCAGAATCCAGGGCCTGTTCAGCTTTTGACATTTTGGCCTGTGACCTAGTCACAGCAAAGACATGTGCAGGGATCCCTAGCATTTCTGCATGTGTCCTGAGCTCCACCTCTGCCCAAGCTGAGGTTTCAAGATCATTGCCAAGCAAGCATTCGACTGGTAGGTCTGCACTCACCACAACCTTCTTAAGGCCAGTTACCCCTCCCCAGGAGAAGTTAACAACTGCCAGAGAATGGTCAGTTCTGACATTGCTAGCATTGGTCACTTGGTACATTTCACCAAGTGTAATCTGCCCTGGATCCACAAGATCTTTTGTCACCATTGTGACACTTGCTCCTGTGTCCCTGAATGCCAAAGCCTCTCTTCCATTAATTAAAGGCTGCTGTCTGTATTTGCCCAAATTATTGGGACTCACAAAGGGGGACATATCCATGCCCCCATCACAGACTAGGACAGCCTGAGTTGGCACTCTGACTAGGCCAGAGCCCATCTCAGTACCCAGGGTCAACCCTACTACACCCTTATTCTGAGTACCTCCACCACCAATTGTAGCTGGACTAGGGGGAACAGTTGCCTTAGGGGCAATGGTGGATGGATTAGAGTCTTGGGACTTGGTGCAGTCACTTGTCCAGTGAGTTTTCTGCTTACAGATTTTGCACCATGGGTCTTTTGGCCTTTTCCTTTACTAGATTGGGATTCCCCACCAGATGCAGATTTTTGGGGACCTTGTGAAGACTTCTGGTCTTTACCCTTTTCCCCAACCTTGTCAGAGTTTTTGGAATCTTGCTTCTTCTGGTCACCACCTTGGTTCTGTACCTTCTGCCTCACCCTGGTTCTGACCCATTTGTCTGCCTTCTTTCCCAATTCTTGGGGAGAGGTCAGATCAGAGTCCACCAGGTACTGATGCAACAGCAGATTTTGACAGTTATTAAGAATCTGCTCCCTCATGATTAAATTATACAATCCTTTGAAGTCACATACCTTACTGCCCAGTAACCAACCTTCCAGAGCCTTAGTAGCACAATCTACAAAGTCCACCCAGTCCTGTGTCTATGCCTTTTGGGTGTCTCTGAACTTTAACCTGTATTGCTCAGTGGTTAGGCCAAACCCATCTATCAGTGCACTCTTCAGGACATGGTAATCATCAGCATCCTCTTCTCTAACAGTGAGGAGCTTGTCTCTACCTTTGTCTGCAAAGGAGAGCCACAAGATTGCTGCCCACTGCTCCTGGGGGACCCTCTGAACTTTACAGGCCCTTTCCAGTGCAGTAATCCATTTGTGGATGTCATCCCCACTGTGGTAGGGAGGGACAATCTTGCTCAGGTTTCTATGGTCATAAAACCTTTCCCTATCCCTAGTGAAGATGCTGCCACCATGGGACTCTAGTCCCAACTTTTTCTTTGTCTATGAAGCTCTAGGGACTCCCTGTCTATAGCCAACTGCTCTTTTCTGATTCTCAACTGAGCTTCCTCATACTTGAGCAGTCTCTCTTTCCTTTCATGAGAGGATTCCCTCCTATGAGAGGAAACAGAGGTCCCTACTGTGGTGTCAGAATGGTTAGATTCCTCAGAAGGAGATCTTGACCTTCTAGGCACACTCACAACTCTTCCTGGTGGGACAAAGGGGAGGCCATTCTGGTCCTCCTCCTCATCTGCAGGAGGAGCTGGATTTTCCAGGGCAAGATCATTGTCATCTTCCTGGCCAGTTTCAGAGGTCAGGTCCTGGGTTTCTTCACCCCTGGTCCCTTCCTCATCTTCTGCCCCACCCTCTCTGCCTACCCCTTCAGACCCTGTGGGTCTTCTGAGATCATCCAACAGAAGCACCTCTATGAGGCGTTGGGTGTTGGCACTTTTGCCTGTCTTCAGCTTCCTAGTACTGCACAATGCTCTCAATTCCAAGAATGGGAGGTTGTCATACTTGGATGGTAGAAGCCCATTGGCTTCTGGCAGGGACCCACTGGTTCCTGGCCTTGAAGACATCACTAGTGAGGTGTGGTGTATGCACTACCTACTCTAGTGTGGCCTACTAAACTCTCTTGAGTTGTAGAAAGGGTGTGCTAAGCCCTTGACACACAACTCTAAGTTCAGTAGAACTTACTGTATTTCTAAGCTTGAATTTATATGTACCTCAGGTACCTTTAGTGGTTTTCCGTTAGTCACACACTTGAGATTATCTGGTAAAACAAGGCAAGCTTGAATCCAACCGCTGCACACCAATGTGAGAAGTTGGCCTGGCATATGCTGTCCACTAGTTTAGTGGGCACCTTGCACCAGTCCAAACGACCTTTATTGATGATAGGTTTAAAGACAACCTTTATTGAAAGCTATCCTAGTGGTAGCTATGGAGAGCAGCCTTCAGGCTAAGTCTTGAAGGAGTGTTAAGCTGTTTGTTTTACCAGTCTATAATCTCATGAATGACCAAATGAAAGGAGAACCACACCAGGTATATATATATAAAATATATGTATTTATTACTAAACACTACCCAATAGTCTCTTTATGAGGCTAGAGGTCAAAGTACACAAGTTACAAGTCAAATAGCACAGTAAATTAGCACAATATACGATTAGCCCTAGGGGTGTACCAAACCATATATTAAGAAAGTGGTATAAGAACCACGACTTAAGTAGACACAAGGCCTAGAGCCTGTAGAATCGCTGGCACCCCAAGGAACCACCCAAGGTAGTGACGCAGGGGACCCACGGGGGCCGTGTGCAGTGTGTGAACACAGCCGCGAGCTCCGTTAAAGTCTATGGGAAAGTCGCGGTTAGAGTTTTAAAGATTAAGGACACTTAGAAATGGACTAGGACCAAACCCTCTTGGACTTAGACAGTTCTAGGGTCAACACCCACAGGAGCACTGGAATACTCGAGTTACCTCACCCAGGGAAGCCGGGTGCATAGGTGTCAAATGGTGTCGGGTCGCGTCGTCGATTTCAATGGCAGCCTGCAGAGAAGTGCTGCTGCCGGGAAGATGCGAAGTGTCCGAAGAGATCCAAGCCTGGATCGGAGATGAGAAGAACCTGAAAGCAGAGGGGACAGAGTCTGGGTCACTTGCCAGTGACCAGGGGCACGATAGTCGAATGCCCACCGATGTCGGGTGTTTCAGGTGAAAGAGGTGAAGCTTGACTCTTCAGCCACGAGGCCCAGGAGGCGTCGACGACAACCAAGAGCTGGAATCGAGCTGTCCCACAAAGGATGTCGAGTGCTGCAGCATTGGTGTCCAGATTAAACACAACAAGCCTTGGCAACAGCAACCCACGCAGAAAGAAGAAAGATGCTTCTGTGCAGACCAGCAAGGTCTGAGGGACTCACCACACGGTGGGGAGTCAGGGCACGTCTGGAGCAACCAGGGAAGCCCAAGGAAAATCAGAGTTACCTTCACAGGGACCCACCAGTTGACGGATCAGGGATCGCAAAGGAGCCCCAAGCGGAAATGCAGGAAGCGGGCCCACGGAACACTCGTGGAGTGTAGGCTCACAATCTTCAGTGCAAATGGTGCTCGGGGCCTTGGCTATAAGTAACCTAAAGCAGGACTTCAAGAGACGTCGAGAAGTCAATGCACTAGCAAATGTGCACGGTGTCCAGGAGTTCCGGTTCCACATCACTCGTGATGGCTGCGGGTCTCAGCTTTGCTGGGGACTCGGGTCGGCCTCTGAGAAGTCTGGAAATCCTCTTCCTGGGCTGCAATTACTTCGGAGTCTGGCGGGAGCTTCAGAGATGCAGACCGGCAAATGCTTCATTGGTGCCTGCCAAGCAGGGGAGTCACTCCTTGACCCCAAGGGAGATTTCTTCAGTCCTCTAGTCTTGAGTAGAGCGTCGAAGTTCCAGGATTCAGTTGCAGAGTTTCGTCCAGGGATATCTAAAGTCCTGTTGCCAGGGGTTCCTATCTTATACCCAAGAAAGGAGTTGGACTAACTCAGGGGACCCACCTATGGGAGGGTTTGGAAAGAGGGGTGGCTACACCCATTTCCTTTGTCCAGTTTCGCGCCAGAGCAGGGGCTGGCAGCCCCTGCAACCGGTTTGAACTGGGGTATGCACGAGGACACCAAATGTGCCCCCAGTGCAGGACTTCAAAGCACTCTTGGAGTGCACCCACCCAGCCCCAATCCACTAAGGCCTGTCTGGGAGGTGGTAACACCTCCCTGTGACAGGAACCCTATTGTCCAGGCCTCCCCTGCCGGAGTTTCGGTCGGCAGCAGGAGGCCAGACTCGTGTCTGTGGCTGCAGCATCCATTTTGTGCTGCCAGGTCTCTGTTTAGTTGGTACCGGGTATACCGGTGCTGTCATGTCTCTCCCTCTAGAAGGGTGGGATCATACTCCCACACCAGTTACTGGTGTGGGGGTATGATTCCAAGGTGTTTGACACCAAACACGACATGTTTCCGTGCAGCCATCCCAAAGTTAGCATTTACCGCGAGGATATAATGCACTTAAGAGTATATGGTCAGGCTGCACCACAGACAACCCCGGAGAGGAGATTCCGAAGGCTGCAGAGGGGCTCTGCTCATGCATGGGCACCCTCTCACATAAAACCAAGCACCCTGCCTTCAGGATTGATAAGGCCTGCCATAGGGGTGACTGATAGGTTTATATGTGCAGTGATAGGGTGAGATATAGTGAACCTATATCTCAGTAAGGGGTGCATGCACCACCTCACTCAGGCTGCTGTAGCAGTCCTGTGGTGTCATTTTGGAAGGCTGCCCAGGGGTGGCATAATACATGCTTCAGCCCCTGGTAGGCCTCTGGGGTACCTATGCCCTGGGTACATAGTATACCATATACTAGGGACTTATAAGGGCACCCCAGAATCCAATCTGAAGTGTACTTAAGGTACAATGGAATCAATTTAGAGAGGAAGCAGCTAGGCTGGGGTCCTGGATAGCAGGGCCCCAGCCAGACTAAAGTCGAAAAACAGTGTAACATCAGCAAAAAGTGGGGGTAACCATAAGAGGCAGATCCTACTCTCCTACAGGTGGGGTTCGACCGCATGGCAGCCAAACTTGATGCCATAGATGGGTGTCTGATTCCCATCAGGGACCACTTTCAGTCCCTAACGGACACCCACAGTCCGCTCCATGCTCTCCAGCGATCCATGGCTGACATCGCTGGAGTCATGATACTGAGACAAGAACAACGGTCCAGTCAGAGTGGCTCCAGCGATGTCTGCCGGGAGTTGGGACAGATGCGGGGGCTCATGGAGAACATGGTGCGGATGGCGGCGGACAGGATGGCTGCCATGTCTGTACACCAGCGGGATGTGGCTGGGTCCTTCAATGCCCTGCAGCCCATCGTCATGGCATTGCTGCCTCAAGGCCTTGCTCAGATGAGTGCTGCTGCAGCTTCTACATCCACATCTTAGCCCCCTGATGTCTCAGTGCCTCACAGTGTGGCAGGCAATCCGCTACCACCCACGTGTGAGGCACATGTGCCATCAGAGGACGAAGATGCGGCTGAACCAACCTTACTGGTAAGGAGGAGGCAGTAGCATTCATCTCCGCAAAATGGCGGGTTTCTGCTTGGTCCTGCCCTTTGCATCATCACCTTCCACTGTCCCCCGATACACTCTACGACACTCACCTTGGACCTCGACATGGACTGCCATCTCCTGTTTGGTTACCAATGACACAGCGATCAGACTGCGGACTGAACTCTTCCCCTTCCGATGTACTTGTCATTCCCTGAAGGACTTTGGCTGGCCCTCCACGGGCCAATAATGTGAAGTGGGGTTTGCATGGCCCTGTACTGCTCCAGCTGCAACACTCCACTGGATGTGAATTAAACATTCAGAATCGCACAGATGTGTCATGCCTTTGATCATTCACGTATGTGAGTATGGTTGAATGTAGGGTGAGAGATTCCCCCTGACGTCCATGTTGCTCATGTCGTGGAACTTGAGTGACAGGGTGCAACAGTGCCGATTGCGGTCCGGGTGGCGTAGTCACTACAACAGGGACACACGCATCAGTTACTTCCATGTCCAGCCCAGAACTGGAGCATGCCCAGAGCCCCGGGTTCATTGTTCCCACCCCTACGCTGGCCTGCCATACGCCAGGCCAGTCCACTCCGCTTACGCTTACAGGGGGGGACGACAACGCTAAATGTCCCAGGTCGTCCCTGTAATGATCTGCTGATCACTGGTCTAGTCGTCAGCATGCCACGGCCACTCCCTGAGGGCTCGTTCAGACCCACACCACACCCATCCAGCACAGGCGTCACAGGACATGTGACCCTGCCAATCAAAGGGGCCTAGCACGTCACATACCCCACTGCCGGTGTGGTAGTCCAGGGGGGGATCCTGGGGGGGGGGGCCTGGGGGTGGTGGCGGTGGGTGTTGTGGCCCTCTTGGGGATCCGAGCTGCATGATCAGTAGCTCCATGGCATCTGTTGTTCTTCTGGTATGGCTGTGGGCTGGGCTCCCTTTCATGGTGCAGGTTGTTGTCCGACTTAACACCAGGTAAGAGCAGGTGTTAAATCCCTGCTGCTAACGCGCCTTATCGCATGTTTTTGAATCTTATCGCCGATCTGGCTGGTCGTTGGGAATGTTGCGAAGTGGTGTTTTCGCGGCTTTTTGCACGGGAACACCTACTCTGCATATCATTAGCGTTAGTTGCCGGTATCATTTGTGGCGATGTTTTTTGCGGCTGCTATCGCAGGAAAACTGGTGATATCGGCTGTTAGCACCTGCTTGTGAATGGTGCGATAGATTTATCGCCACTTTGGCTGCGATAAAGTGCCGCTAACTTGGCGATAAGTCCTTGGGAATATGCCCCTCTGTTTTGCCTTTCTGCAATTACTAATATCAGGGCAGCAGTAAGATGAGTCCACACCAGCAAGTTGTTTTCTTCGTCTTTTCATGTTTTCATTGGGAACTACTGTAGTATATCTGTGAATTGACTGTGGCAGGAAGTAACTGTTGAATTAATCGCACATTGCTTACATTCGACGACATCGTCTTGCTTCACCGGCAGAGTGCTCTGCATTTCCTACTGCCATCAAGTTGAATGCAAATTGCTTTAAGGGTACGAAGTTTTTGATTCCCGATGGCTGATGTTTGACTTTCATGATTGTTGTACTGCAAACATTTAATTGCTTTTATAGTTGTCCTCTGTAATATAAAACCTATTTGTACAAGAGAGATTTGAGCTTTGCCACCTACAGTTGATGATTGTTTGTTTCCCCGTCCATGTTTGTTTGTGCTTGTAGTTCCTGTTTCAAATGTTCTATTATGAGAGTTACAGTGTCCAGGAATTTAATTGGATGTTCCTTTGAAACACTTTTGTTTTGCAGAAATATGAAGTAAGCATTTTGGAGTAATTATAGTAAATATAGTGTCAAGGAAATTCATACCACAGATTTTTAGTTCTGATCCACGCAATATAATATCCGGTGATCGTCTTACATGAAACGTTTTCTATCCAAAAGGCACCTATACAAATCTAAACTCACTGAAGAGTGTGTGTTTTTGGTGCCATAACTGGAGTACCTTAAGGTTGATGTATTGTTTACAACTACTTTATGCTTGTTCTCCACATTCAAAGTATTATTTATTGTTCTGTATTGTACATTTTGGAAAGGAATTGATGGTCAATTGGGAGTTGAGAAATAAATTGCTCAAAATCAAAATGATCTCTGTAATTGTTCTGGCACAAGATGTCTGCATGATTCCAAGGGTAGAGTACATTACTTCGGGGTGGTAACTCCACATCCAAAATTACCGCTTCTGTGCAGTATTACTATTACTGCACTATTCCAAGTTAATGGCCTAGTAATGAGGAACCACATGCAGGATACAAAATTGGACATCTGTACGCTTTTCCCATTACCACACATGAATTCCCCTACTTTAAACAAATAGAACTGTGCCAGGGTTTTACGACACCTGGGAATTCCAGGTTTTCTAAAACCTGGAAACTTCTAATCATGTTTCAGCTTGAAAACCAGTTTATTGGTGCAAACAGGATTTATGTTTCACACATGATTGTGCCCTAAGTATTTCAGCAACTGGATATTGCCTCAATTGGAAACATCTATATATCCCCATATGAAACTCTCTGAATATTCCTGGTTACTTAATGTGAAATGTAGATTGTGGTTTCCCATATCCATCAAGTGACGGATTATAGAAGTAGACATACTTTTTTCATGTTATCTACACTTTTGGCGGATGTAATAAATGGCACCACATAGAGCATGTCGTTTATTTCTGTGGATTTGTTGTACTACACTGTTCATGTGAAACCGCAATGACAGGGCACATTAGCAGAGCAGACCCTGCTTTTATGAGCTAAAGGAATAAAGGATTTTTTTTCTGCTTCAAGTGTAATGATTTTGTCAAGTTCAATGTAGGTTTCATATCTGAAAACTAATCAGTTGATTTGATGTTGAACTGCTCTCCTTTGTGACCACATCTCTACCTAATTCAATGAAGTATTACATGAGATGTAATAAAGGGATCACTGGTATTACTCTTCTAGCCATGGAGTATTAAGCATCCACTTTTGTTAGTTTAAACTCAATCAGGAACAGTGCAGTAAGATTATGCACTCTTGATAATGCTATGTGGCGCACACCTTTAAATAATGTGGGTCTCATTACAAGGCCCCCGTTATTTGCCCTACTGACTTTGCCTCCAGCATCAGTAAGTCTCGGAGTAAGAGGGTCCTGCTTAGAAACAAGAATTACCAGGAAAATTAGTTATTCTGGTCCAGTTTTCCAGGATATCCTCATTTCTTTCTAGGTATTTAACCCGCAGATACCACCAGCTTTTAGCAGATGGGTTCTCCAGATGAAATATCACAGATCCATCTTCTGCATTCTCACAAGATCACAGGCACTTTTTTATCTTCAAGAAATAAATCTACAGTATCCATGGCAGAAGCACAAGTTATCCTAGCAGATCCAGCCCCTGCGGTGAGTCCTAAATCTCAAATATCAGTCAAATCTTTGGCTTCTTCTTCAAATAAACATCCAAAGAAAGATTCTCCTTCTCCAGTAAAATCGTCTCCCATAACTATCGAGCTAATACTAGAGGAAATATGAGCTGTGAAACCTTTCATGGAGGATGCTACTAAGACCCTTCACAACTTTGAGGATAAATGGTCATTGATGGACAAGCATGTCTCTGGTTTAGAACAATGTGTCAGCGATACCCAAGATTCTGCATCCACAATTCACAAGATGCAATCGAAAATAAATGACTTAAAAAGACACACTGAAGTTCTTGAAAATAGGAATCGTAGAAATAATCTCTGAATTTATCGTTTTCTGGAAAATGTGGAGGGCAATGACCCCCTACAATTCTCCAAAGCATTCATTTTGAAAGTTCTGGAACCTCCTTCATCTACTTCTCTCAACATCCAACGTACTCATAGATTGGGCCCCAGATCTACTTCTAAACCCAGCGGTATCATCATCCTGTTTCTGGAGCACACTGACCTCATCAAGGTTCTCAATGCCACAAAAATGAAGAAGCAAATAACATGGTCCACACATAAACTTTATTTCTCTCAGGACATTGCAAAGATTACAGCAGACAGACGCAAACAATTTCTAGACCTTCGCTCAGAGCTATCATTCACCCTTGCCATTTAAAAGTAACCTATAAAGATAACACAACGACATACGATGATCCTGCAAAATTAAAATCTTTTCTTCATCAATGTAGAGAATATTCAATGGAATAGCTAAATAGTTGATTACTCTTCTCTGAAGAATATTTGTTTATATGGTGTTCTTTATATCTGCTTCCTCTGGTTAATAATTTCTTTCCTTTACAGTATCTCTCCATACCATGACGTATTCCCCTGATGTTCTGACCATCTGGAGTTTCTCCATGTCCGTCTTGTCTTTTGTGGTTTGCCCCGCACCTGTGTTCACATGGATATATCTTAGTCGTCAGTTTAATGACCTGTACTTTCTTTTCTTCTTGTTTATTATCTGTTTAGTCCATCCTTTCATTTTTTCTTATCTTCTACTTCTTTCTGCACTATCTCTCCCTTTTATTTTTGCACTTTCTATTGTACAGAAATCTCTTTTTTTCTTTTCAAGTTCTATATTTCACTCCCCAATTTACTGGGTAAATCATTGTAAGCACTGTTTTATTCTACCATTCTCTTATTGCTATCATTCAGAGTAACCTCCTGGAATGTTAAGGATTTAAATAACTACCAAAAATGGGGTGTCATTACACCCCAACCAATTGCACAGCTAAATTACGCAGCTTTGGCGATAATGTTCCTTCTTAGTAATCCATATATTCCTCATATTTCCTCATATTCGTTCATCACTTTTTTACAACTTTTCTTCGACCACTTTCTGAGTCCACACGTGGAGTGTGAATTGCCATTTTCATATTTTCTAATGTTCCCACTGTGTCCATCCGGACCTCTTGAAAGAACACGGCTGAAGCAAAAGTTCATCTGAGGCAGCATTTTATTCAATAAAAACCCAATGCATTTCGGGCCAAACGCCCTTCGTCAGGGGTTACTGATGATGTTGGAATCGATTTATATTGGCAGTAAAGTTGTGGTACAGGTGGAACTTGTCAACATCTTTAACAGGCCCGTCTTTTGATGTCACTTTAGCCAGGGCTGACTGGAGAGTAATGTAGTTATGCTGGCATAATTTTCTGATGCGTTCCAAAGAATCTTTATCTTTAGCAACCATGTCTGCTAAAATATGCTGCACTCCTGTTTGCACTTCAAGCAAGGAAGCCAATCCTTCAACATCGGGCTTTATAAAGGAAAAAAGGTTCAGCTGTGCCGGGGTTTCAATAAGTGCAATTGCTGCTGGTTCCAATCCAAGCTGTCTGGCCCTGTGTGCTTTTGTGCCTTTACATCCAGTTTTGAATGGAGCATACACATATTCTACTTCATCCAGGGTTCGACTGTTCAACAGGGCATTGTGTAAATGGATGTTTAACGTCCCTTCTTTTTGTAATTTCTGTATTGCTATATGTGCCTTCTTTGCAACATTGCATTGTTCTTCTAACGCTTGCTGTACTTCACGCAACGTATCGGCATCCATATTGTTGATAAGCTCTTTTCGATATCGGGCAATGAAGGGGATTGTGTTTTCATCTTGGAAAAGGTTAATTATGTTGGCACATACCCACATTTCTATATTGGTTCTCTCTGACAACACCTGTGTCAAGTCCCAGTGCATCTGAAACTCTCCGAGCATTTTGTTGCTTTTAATGAAACGGCCTAGTCCGTCAGGGTGCTGTGCAGATTTCAGCTTTTTTGGGGTGGTTCACCAAATGTAAAGTCATCTTCGTCCTTCATCCGCCTGCAATGCGGGTCACTGGTTGAGGGGAAGTCATCATCGTCCGAGTCATCCTCTTTCTTCAATTTCGCCCCTTTTGGTTTCCTGGGCTTTGGCGTTGCTGTTTTTCTTGCTGCAGGTTTTCTTTTTGGTGTTATTTTCGGCTCAGGTTTTAACCCATCTTGAATTCTTTTCAGGTCTATGTCGGCAATGCCAACAGACAATCTCTCTTCTTTGACAGTTTGCAGTCTTGGTTGTCCATCAGCAGAAGTATCTTGTATGTTACCTGCATTTTCACAGGTCAATAATTGTCCTGGCTTTGTAAAATGTGCGCCGACACTTCCTTCATCAGATTTTAAACCTCCTTTTCTGTTTCTGGCAGCAGTAGGTTTCTTTTTCACTGGTGTTTTCTTTGTTGGTGCTCTTGTTTTTTGAACTTTCGATACAGTAGTTTTTTTCTTAATTGCAACTTTCTTTTTTTCTGGTTCCCACTCATCGTCATCATCAGAGGAATCGGAGTCTGAGGACACAACGTATGATGGCTTTTCTTTTTCCTGAACTAAAGGCCGTCGTGTTGTCCTCCTTGCCTCACACCACTCTGGGGTGCTGCTCTCCTCCAAAGCGGCGTAATTTAGCTGTGCAATTGGTTGGGGTGTAATGACACCCCATTTTTGGTAGTTGTTGATTATCACAGTGCCTATTGGGCATGGCACAATACCAGTTTGCACGCACTCAATGAACAACCAAGATTAAATTGAACTATGAACTTTTGGTGTGCATCCCACTCCTTTATCTGATGAAGGATTTAAATAACCCAATTAAAAACAGACACTTATCCAAATTACACACGGACATTGCAATTCTTCAAGAAACTTGTTTAAATGATAAAGAAGCTTTCAAATGAATGACAAACTGGGTTGGTCATGTATTTTTCTCTCCTGCTGTGCATAAGAAAAATGGCACTATCATTCTAGTTCACAAGAAATTGAATGTTACTACCATTTCCCATTCCACAGACACAGAGGGTAGATGGAATACAGTTGATCAATAAATTGACAAATTTATCTCTCAATCCTTAATGTGTATGGTTCCCCGGTGGTAAATAATTAAAGACTGCAACAAGGAAGACTCCTGTTGATCCTGGTCTCATCATCCTGCCAGTCTCTGTGCCTGTGCTTTATCCAGGTTCTTTCCAGGCTTGTGGGCATCAAAGACACCCAAAGTAATCTCCCTTGGAGTGAAGGAGTCACTCTCCTGCATCTGCAGGCACCGCAATGAAGCTGACCGGTCTGCTGCTCCTAAGGTCCCACGGACTCCAAAAGGTTCAGAGACACAGGTTGTGGTTCTGCAACTCCCTCAAGGCCTGCACTGTCTTCTCAGCAAGTTTGAAATCAGTATCCCTCGTCGGAATTGCTGGAACAGAACCCCTGTGCACCGCATCCACTTGCCGTTGCCAAGGCTTGTTGACTCTGTCCTCCAGAGATCTTAGGGTTACAAGAAGCTCCAGCCTCCAGTATCTCTTGCTACCAAGATCTTTGTCCTCACTGCATCCTCTGCACCATGGGCCTGCATCCTTGGTGAGCTGCTCAAGGTCCTCTTGCGAGTCCTGTGCCTTCGGTCTGTGGGTCCTCTTGAGGGTCTTCTTTAGCTTCAGTGGGCTTCCCTGCTTGCTCGTGGCCTGCTCTGACTCTCCTGCAATTGGTGAGTCCCTTGGACCTTGCTGGTCCCGATCCTGCACCTTCTTTGTTTATCACGTCTGTTGCTGCTGCCAAGGCTTGTTGGTGCTCCCGCCGGACACCGACCCCCTGGTTCTTGACTTCTGACATGGAACCACTCGTGAATGGCTCCTGGTCTTCCACAGTGTTGCCTGGTCCTCACAGCTGCAGTGACAAGGTCACCGTCAACTCTCCTGCATCTTCCGTCATCAGTGGTCATTGGTCTTCCGTGCCTCCTGGTCACTCCAGAGTGACATAGACTCTGTCCCCTCTACTTGCAGGTACTTCTCTTCAAGAATCCATCCTTGGATTCCACAGGACTCTTTCGCCTTCTTCGCCAGCGGCATCTTCACTGAAGTCCTCCATTGTGGTCTATGGCGGTTTCAGACGTCACTTCTCACCCATACACCCGGCTTTCCTGGTGTAGGTATCCTGGTTCCTGGACTGTCCACGGGTGGGTTGACTCTCCAACCTTCCATCTTCCACAGGGTTTCTTCAGGGTCCACTGGAAAGGGTCCTTCTTCTTCAAAACTGCAACTGTGTCTTTCCCGTTGACTTGCATTGAGTACGCTGCTGTGTTTCCACTCTGCACACAGCCTCTGTGGGGTTCCTGGGAACTTACCTTGGGTGGTTCCTGGGGTCCCCAGCTCTTCTGAGTCTTCTGGGTGAAGTCTAAACTTTGGTCGCAGTTCGCATTCCACTTCTTTAGTATATGGTTTCGTCTCCCCCTGCAGACCACTGTGTATTTGTGCTTACTTACCGGTTTCTTTTTTAAATATTGTGTGTATTGTGTTGATATCTCAGGGTAGGAGATATACCAATGTGTTAGTGAGTGTGTATAATAAATATAACTATTTGTATACCTAAACTGTTCTTTTTTGTTTAACCTACACTACATGATTAGTTCTGGTAAAACAATCTGCTTAACACTCCTTCTGGACTAAGCCTGAAGGTTGCTCTCCACAGCTACCACTTAGAGAGCTTTCTATGGTTGTCTAAGACCACTAAAATCACCATAAGTGTTGCCTGGATTAGAGCAGGGTACTTCACTTAAATAAGTGTACACCATATACTAAGCCAGCGTCCTACACACTACAAGAAAATATACCTTCTTTTCCCCAGTGCACGGCACTCAATCTACAATTGATTATATCTTTACCTCCAAAGTACTAGATAAAAATGCTGAAATTGGCTCTATTTTGATTTATGATCATGATCCCACTATTGCTGACTTTGATTTATTACCAATTCAACATCATCCAAAAAGATGGAGATTTGATAACTCCCTCCTTTCAGATCCTATATTTAACACATAATTTACAAACTTAATTAATGAATTCTTTATACTTAACACTTCTCAAGAGACTATTACGTATATTATGGGACTCTTTCAAAGCCTCAGCAAGAGTATTTTATCCTTTACTATATTCATAATAAAAAGAAAAAAGCTGAAACTGCCTCCAAATCCTTATTGACGAAATCTAAAAGCTAGAATATGGATGCTACCATTCCAAATCTCGTGACTCTCTTTAAGATCTTATACAAGAGAAATTTCAATTTAATAAATTGTCTACCGAACAGGCCTCTTCAATAATTCTCAGTCAAAATGCTAGATATTATGGGGGTCAGAATAAGACAGGCAAACTCTTAGCCAGTTATTTGAAGGCCAAACAAGAACATAAAAAGATTGACTATTAAAAACGTACATAATCAAATACTTATTAAAGATGAAGATACCCTGAAAGAATTTTCTACCATCTATACATCTTTATATACTCCAGAAACTATCCCATCCACTTCCCATATCTCTGCTTACTTAAACTCCATTGCTAAACCTATTTTTAATGATCTGGATTTTATCTGCTTGGATTCAGCCATCCGCCTTCAGGAATTATGGCAGCAGTCAAAAAATTAAAACCCAATAAATCTCCAGGACCAGATGCATTCACATCTGAATTTTATTCTCACTTTTCAACACTTCTATTTCCATGGCTCCTCAAACTCTATCATTATTTTGCTCATTCTCAAACTGCTTCTGGTACTTTTCAAGAAGCTATTATTTGTTTAATTCCCAAAGAAAATAGTGATTCACAGCAATGTAAAAATTAGTGCCACATTTCCCTACTTAATGTTGATTATAAAATCGTTGTCAAAATTCTAGCACTTAGATTGGATCCCTTACTCCCCCATATGATTAGCCCAGAACAAGTTGGATTTATAAAAGGCCGTTTTTCCTCTGCTAACACGAACTGTCTTTTTAACGTCCTTGGTAGAGCCTATAAACTTTCTCATGAATTAGCTGTCATTGCTTTAGACGTCGAAAAAGCTTTTGACCGAGTTATCTGGCAGTTTATGTTTTAAGCTTTACAGTGGTTTGGCTTTGGTCCAAAAATCCTAAACCTCATATCTTTACTATATTCCAATCCCAAATCAGCTATTTTTGCCAATGATATGACCGCTGACTATTTTCCCCTACATAGAAGAGTACGTCAAGGTTGTCCCCTGTCACCTCTTTTATTTATAATAGCTGTGGAACCATTTTTATTAAGAATCAAACAAAACAAACATGTATCCGGTTTTTCATATAAAGATTCCCACCTAAAATGATAGGTACATGCTGATGATAGACTTCTTTATCTTTCTAACCCATCCAATTCCATCCCAGCCTTTCAATCTGAGGTCCACCATTTTGTAACCATGTCAGGTTATAAATAAACTAAATCTATATAAATCTGAGCTTATACCTGTTAGACTTGGTATCTTTTGGTGTGTTTCCCTTGTCTTTTTGCTTTCTGACCTCCCGGTTTTGACTCTGTTTTTGCTGGTTTAGTGTCTCTGCGCACTTTCTCACTGCTGTTCAGTGTTAAAGTGCAAGTGCTCCTGTTGTAAATTGTTATGACTTGGTGATTCCATGATTGGCATATTTGATTTACTAGTCAGTCCCTAGTACAGTGCACTGTGTGCCCAGGGCCTGTAAATCAAATGCTGCTAGTGGGCCTGCAGCACTAATTGTGCCACCCACATGAGCAGCCTGTAAATGTAACTCAGGCCTGCTATTGCAGAGCCTGTGTGCAGTCTGGTACTGTCATGTCGACTTGGCAAGTGCACCCACTTGCCAGGCCCTAACCTTCCCTTTTCTTACATGTGAGTCACCCCTAAGGTAGGCCCAAGGTACCCCTGTGGGCAGGGTGCAGTGTATGTGAAAGGTGGGACATGCCCTGATGTGTGAGGCATGTCCTGATAGTGAAATACTGCCGATTTCTTTTTTCACTATTGCAAGGCTACCTGTTCCCATAGGATAGAATGGGGAGTTTGCTTATAACATCTTATAAACATAACTACCCCTGGGAACAAGGTAGGAAAATAAAGTTTAGTATGCCTGAACTCAAAATGTTAAAATGCATCTTTTAGTGAGGGTGATTTTTACATTCTGTGTTTGAAAATGCCACTTTTAGAAAGTAGGTATTTTCTTGCTTAGCCATCCAGTGTGCCTCTGCTAGGATGTGTATTGACTTCAATCAATCAATCAATCAATCAATTTGGGAATTGTAAGCGCGCTACTCACCCATGAGGGTCTCAAGGCGCTGAGGGGGGGGTCCGCAGATCTGTTTAGCCGAAGAGCCAGGTCTTGAGGGTCTTCCTGAAGGTGTTCAGGGAGGGGGTGCGTCTGATGTCTGCCGGTAGCTCATTCCAGGTCTTGGCTGCAATGTGAGAGAAGGATCTTCCGCCTGCTCTGGCTCTGTGGATGCGCGGGGTTTCGGCCAGTGTGAGGTTGGAAGATCGGAGGTTTCTTTTGGGTACGTGGAAGTTGATTCTGTTGTTGAGGTATTTGGGTCCGTTGTTGTGTAGGCATTTGTAGGCGTGAGTGAGGATTTTGAAAGTGACTCTTTTCTCCACGGGGAGCCAGTGGAGACTTCGTAGGTGTTGGCTGATGTGTTCGTGTCGGGGGATGCCGAGGACGAGTCTGGCGGCAGTGTTCTGTATTGTCTGGAGTTTGCGGAGTAGGGACTTGTTGATGCCGGCGTAGAGTGCATTTCCATAGTCCAGTCTGCTGGTGATGACTGCGTGGGTGTCTGTCTTCCTTGACTCAGGGGGGATCCACTTGAAGGTCTTGCGGAGGATGCGGAGGGTGTTGAAGCAGCTGGAGGTGACGGCGTTAACCTGTCGGTTCATGGTGAGTGATGAGTTGAGTACGATGCCGAGGTTCTTGGCGTGGTCTGAGGGGGTAGGTGGGCTTCCAAGGGCGGTCGGCCACCAGGTGCTGTCCCATGCAGAAGGGGTGGTACCGAGGACGAGGACTTCTGTCTTCTCGGCGTTGAGCTTCAGGCAGCTGTTGGTCATCCAGACTGAGACGTCTTGCATTCCTTTCTGGAAGTTGAGTTTGGCAGTGGTGGGGTCTTTGGTGAGGGAGAGGATGAGCTGGGTGTCGTCGAGCGTAGGATACGATGTTGAGGCCGTGTTGTCGGACGATGGCTGCGAGGGAGGCCATGTAGATGTTGAAGAGGGTGGGGCTCAGTGATGAACCCTGTGGGACTCCGCAGGTGATTTTCATGGGGTCAGAGAGGAAGGGTGGGAGTCTGATTCTTTGGCTTCTTCCGGTGAGGAATGATCGGATCCAGTCCAGGGCTGTTCCTTGTATGTCTGCGTCGTGTAGTCTGGTGACTAGTGTGCGGTGGGAGACGGTGTCGAAGGCCGCTGATAGGTCGAGTAGGATGAGGGCTGCGGAGTGGCCTTGGTCCAGGAGGGTGCGGATGTCATCTGTGGCGGCGAGTAGGGCGGTCTCTGTGCTGTGGTTGCTTCGGAATCTGGATTGGGACGGGTCGAGGACGGCGTTCTCTTCAATGAATCGTGTCAGTTTCCTGTTGACTGTTTTCTCTGCAACTTGGCTGCGAAGGGAAAGAGCGAGATGGGCCGATAGTTCTTGAGGTCGGTGGGGTCAGCTGTGGGCTGAGCAGGGGTCTGTCTTCCGCGTGCTTCCAGTCGTCTGGGAAGGTGCCTGTTTTGAAGGTGGTGTTGATGGTGCGTTGTATTGACTTTCTGGCTTTGGAGTGACAGGGGCTGGGGATGTGCAGTGGCTCCAGAGAGTCTGGATGAGTCAGGGCTGGGCTGAATAGACCTGGGCTGCATTTAGAGTAGGGGGAGGAGATTTCTTTTCACCTGAATGGGCCTGGTCTGCATTCCACAATGCTGTCTCCACCTCCTGCCAGGAAGCTGGGCCATAGAGGACAGAACTGGTTTGGACTAAGTACAGACACTCTCTGCCTGAGAGAACAAAGGGATTTTGAGTATAAATATTGGGGCCCAGACCCCAGAATTTTAGAACACGCTGGAATCAAGGAACCTGCCAAGAAGAAGAGCTGGAAGAGCTGCCAAGAGGAGTACTGCCCCTTTGCTGTGTTGTTGCTTTGTTAGGTTGGCCTGCAGTTGCTGCTTCTGCCTTGGGCAGTGAAAGGACTGGACTGAACGTTCTTTACTTGTGCTGAGTATCTCCAAGGGCTTGAAATAGAGCTTGCCTGCTGTTCTGAAGTCTCAGGGACTGCAAAGACTTCACCAACCTCTGGGTACCGCTTCTGGAACCACTGTTTCAGTTGCCACAGAGAAGGGAAAAGCAACCGACTCCATCGCTGGCTCAGTGTCCTGACGGCACCGCAGAAGGCACCGTCCGTATCTTGCACCGCAACCCTGGTCTCTCTGACGACGACGACTGCCACCGAGCCGCTGCTTGCACCGTGACCTGTGGGCACCGCCCTCCGCACCGCCTCGTTTCTTTGCCATCCTGGTCTCACCGACGCCGTCGCTGCTGCTGAGTTTGACACCCGTGACCGCATCGTGGCTGGGGGCACCGCTTGTAAGTTTCACGACACACCGCCTCACCCCACACAGCAGTCTGGGCCGACCGACGCCAGCTACCGCTAACCAGCTCTGTCGCTTGCACCGCAACCTGCCAGCACCGCATCGAACACCGCCTTACCCTGCACCATAAGCCTTGGTCTCACCGACGCCGTCTGGACGATCGTCACCGGGCCGCTGCCTGCACCGCAGCGAGAGGGCACTGCACCCCTTCCATTTTGCAACGCAACCGTGACGGTTGCCACGACCGGCTCGCACCAACGTGCCAGCCGCAACAAGAAAGGTACTGTTACCAAGTCTGTCCATGCTTTCGCTGGCCCCTACCGACGCGGTCGGCTGGAACTGTTAGGCTCTGTTGTTTTCAGCATCAAAGTAGCCCCGGACGGTGCTACCGACTCGTACGAACTGTGTTGTTGAGATATTTCTGCAATTTTAAGGATATCTTGCAAAGTATATATTTCTAAAGTATTGTATGTTGGATTTTTATCGTTTTGGTCTTGTTTTGGATATATAAATATGTTGGATATTTTTCTAAACTGGTGTGGGGTCCTTTTGTAGTTACTGTTGGTTATGTGCAAATGCTTTACACACTGCTTCTGAGATAATGCCTGACTGCTCGTGCCAAGCTACCAATGGGGTGAGCAGGTGACTAGGAAGAAGGGTCCCTACTTGGACACAGGTGTAAACCCTTGCCAACTAGAGACCCCCATTTGTAACAATAAATGTTGTCTAAAAGAAGATTTTAAAGATCTGGGCTTTACGTAGAATCGAACAAAGATAACATATTTGGGTCTGTGGATCACCAATTCTATTAAAACACCTCTTGCATTAAATTTTGAAGAAGCAATACAAAAACTAGGAAATTATTGTACTAAATGGAACCCTTTATTTTTATCCTGGTGGGGTAGATTAAGTTCTATTAAAATGATGCTCTCTCCTCATGTGATATACCTTATATCCATGATCCCTGTTTATATTCTGTTACAATTCTTCAAAAAAATAGATTCAAGTCTTTCGTGTTTCTTATGGAATAATAAACATGCTTGCATATCCCTTTCATGGTTGAAACTTCCCAAACATCATTCCTAAATTCCATGAAGCTTTTTGTCTTAAACAATCCTCAAACAGGCTCCAGAATAATAGTAAATTGCCTAAACCTTTATTGTTTTTCATTGAATCTTCATTTATTTCCCCCTTCTCTTTTGTTGAATTGTTATCCTTTCCATCCAAGACAAGTTTTCTTTCTCATCCCTCTTTTGCATACTCATAATAACTCCTGAAACCTCTGCTTTTTCCAAAGTCCTCTTATCGCACTAATTTTATAAATTTCTCCCGTTGGTGCAAAAAATACCTTAAATAAAAATAATAGAACCTTCTTTTGGAAAACTTCGAAGAATAAAGGCATTCACCTAATTAACCAATTCATTCTTAATGACAATCCCCTTCCGTTTTCTGCAGCCCAGACACATTTTCAATTGCCCCAATCATTTCTTCATAAATACACACAATTAATTCAGCACATTCAAGATTCTGTAGCATTATTACAGGATGATAATATATCATCTCAGTATGAACATATTTTACTTACTTTATTAACACACAATTCTAAGCCCGCTTTTATTTACAAACACCTTGTCTTTTTTTCCACAATTAGAACCAAATCTACTTTAGAACTGCAATTGGAAAATGATTTGCAAGTACAGTGGTCTACTCAATGCTGGGATAAGTACTGGTCTAAATTACATACAGCTTCCAGAGCAACAAATTTTACTCAATGTTCTTTATATACAACAGATTACTTATTACTCCTACCCTATTATATGAAATGAAAGTCGCTACACATGATGTTTGCTGATCCTGCAATGCACCTCATTGTGATTTGTTGCATATGTTATTCCTTTGTCCTCATATTCATGCTTTCTGATTACAAGTTTGGGGCCAGCTCACTAAGGTTTTTAGAGTCAGCATTCCTTAAACTGTACCTAATATATTTTTAGGAAGCCTAGCCCCAATTTGGTCTCATCTATCACACCCACCGCACCTATTAGACACTTTAATAGCTATAGCTTTTCAACAAATAACTTCTAATTGGAAAAACAACATACATGGCTCATAAAGAGCTTGGTGGTACGCGGTTTGCTTTAATCACCGACTCGATAGAGCCTATGTACATCCAATTTCCTCAGCTCTTAAGAGAGAACGAATATGGTCACCTTTAACATTGTTTCTTGATAATTCAAATTATCATAGTAAATCAGTTGATATTGTTGCTGAAGAGGTTTCCAAACCTCCTTGAATTATTTTCCATTTTTGCTTCTAGGTTTATTCTGTCTTATTATTTATAATGCTTAGCTATAGTGCTCACAATGTTCTGTTTTATAATCCTCTGTTCCAATCTTTTTACATTCATATATCATTACTCTTTTTTCTCGCCTCTCCTTTCTTTCTGTTACTTACTTGTAATGTTTTATTGAAACTTTATCCCAATTATTTTACCTTTTGCTTTTAATGTTAATACAAATTAACTTATGACATCAATGTGCTATCTTTCACATGTTCAACAGCATTCTGTTAAGTTATTATTTATGACTATTATTTCAATAAAACATGCTTAAACTAAAAAATATGATGTGTTTTACTGTTGGCTCAGCATTCTTTCATTGTAGGTTGTGCATCTGTCAATTGTTACCGTCAAACATACAGGAGTTTTTATTAGCGCTACATTCGTTTCCAGTGAAATTGGCCCCTATGCATTTTTTAGAAACACATCTGTAATAAGGGTTCATAGAATTGACTTTGTAGAACTCTCTGTTAATTTCCTGAATCTTATATCTTGTATTATGTTTGCATATTCAACATCTTTTGATTGCCGCATAGGCTATAATATGACAAGAGAAAAAGATCCACAAGTTAAAATGTCCAATGCTTCAAACAATAACCCTGCTTTTTGATTTGTTGATATTTGATAGGCGAGGTTATGTTACAATGGGTTAATTTAAAATGGCTTCCGAGAACAATGATCTGCTTTCACCCAAAAAGTGTCTTCTAATCAAATTCTAAGATCGTTTGCATTCTCAAATTAATGAGAACCAACATTAGATTTTATACCATGCTGAATTAATCAATTATTAATTCTTTCATGCTTTGTAATTTGCAAGCAACTTGTTCTGTGGGGTCACCAGTTGTATTATATTCTATTCTATTATTATATTCTACTGGGAACATTAGCAGGCGATGTATGTTTACATTTCCCACATTGTATGCTGCTAGTCATGTTGGCACTGTTATGATGCACCATAGTGCATATCCAATAAATGCATGCATTTAAATCTTTATGACTATCTGGCCTATCCATTGATATGTAAGAGTAATTGTTCATAGGAAGAAAATATGCATTCTTTACTTTTGTGTTGGAGTCCTTGTACAATTTTGTTATTGATGTCATCAAAAATGGGCCTTGCATGTCTATTAAGTTGCAGTAAAGCAGTAGTGACATCACCATTACTGCATGCAATTCCAGCATTGCAATATTTAATTCGTACATGGTTAGCTGTGATTCATTTTACTACATTTTGGGTCCCTTATCTCTGAGGCAGAGTGATGGAAAGAAATTTCACTGCGAGCGAGAGGATGCGTGCAGGCGATAAATCTGTTGATTGAGGTGACAAAGCTTACAAACAGCTCTGTTTGTCAGAAGGCAAAGACGAAACAGTCTCATGATAAGAATAAGAGTTTGGCAGACAGGGTACTCCATAGCAAACGGAGTACCCTGTCCACCTAACCCTGGGTCTACCCCCTCATTTAAAGATCTGGGCGGACTGTAAGTATTTTGTTGCTGGAGTCCCAGTTAACTCCCTCGACAGAAGACCTCCCCTAAAGGCCAAATAGAGTGGGGGACTTGGGAGGAAGGACTTTACACTGTCTGCCCTTTTGAGGATGGATGCTGTAAAGTCTTTTTTTTCTGTCCATCACTGCCAGGATAAACCTTGCAGTACAGGACAGGAAACAAACAATAATGACCCCCCACATCCTGGGAGAAAACTCTGAAGGTGTGGGAGCTATTAGTTTTTTGTTTTTCAAACAACACTCCCACTTTGGGAATTTGTTTTTGAAGACCAAAAGACTTTTAAAAATTTCACAGCCAGGCCATCATGGCTGCTGGTACCGTCTGTCAAACATTTCCTACATTGACAGAAACCGTCATGACAGCCTTTCATGTCAATGTAGAGAGTTGTCAATAGGGCCGGCGGACAACTCTAAATTTAATGTACAGAGGTACGTCAGGATGGAGTAGGTATTGTCCAATTAAAACGCTCCATGAAAAAGAAACTTTTAGAAAAAAACATTGGCCATCTCCTTCATGTATCCATTTCCTCTAGTGTCCGTTCAGACCCATCACAAATAATCTGAAAAGTAATGTTTGGACGTTGGCATTAGCCAAAAGGCTATGGAACGTAAACTCCTTGATTAATGCTTATTGACAATGTTAAGCACTAAATCCTGATTTTTGAATGTTCCTATTTTTAAGAGCAATTTTGTTATAGTCCTATTGGAAGATTCCGCATGACTGCTTAAACTATTAACTGTTCTTGATTTAGAATGAAAACCATTACTGTGAGACCCCCCTACTTTTTATGAGCTTGTGCATGTTTTATCTTAACATTTTGATTATGAAGCTCAAGATAAGTTGCCTGAATGATAATGGTAGCTCCTGAATCATTGTATACATTTGCTCTGACATGTTCCAGGGCATTGTTCATGCAAAATAAAATCACAGAAATAAACAAATAAATTAGTGCCCATAACAACCATCTAAAAACACTAAAAGGTATACACTAAAGGGGCACACAGACCCATTAGACAACAATCACTCAAAGTACACAATCTTTCAAATTGTGCACATCGAGACCAGCCCTATAACACTTTTTACAAAGTAGTGTGTGAGGCTGGAGAAATGGAGGATCACACAACCACTACTGGAAAAAGCATAGGCAAAGAACAATCAATCAATCAATCAATCAATCAATCAATCATTTGTAGAGCGCACTAATCACCTGTGGGGTCTCAAGGCGCTGTGGGGGGGGGGGGAGGTGCAGCTACTGCTCGAACAGCCAGGTTTTGAGAAGTCTCCTGAAGGTCAGCAGGTCCTGGGTCTGACGCAGCTGTGTGGGTAGGGTGTTCCATGTCTTGGCGGCGAGGTAGGAGAAGGATCTGCCGCCGGTGTTGGTCCTGTGGATGCGTGGGACAGTGGCGAGGGCGAGGTTGGCGGAGCGAAGCTGGCGGTTCGGGGTGTAGAAGGTGACACGTTTGTTGAGGTACGCTGGTCCGGCGTTGTGGAGTGCTTTGTGAGCGTGGGTGAGGAGCTTGAAGGTGATCCTCTTGTTGACTGGGAGCCAGTGGAGGTCTTTCAGGTGGGCGGTGATGGGAGTGTGGCGGGGTATGTTGAGGATGAGGCGTGCGGAGGCGTTCTGTATGCGTTGGAGTCTTTTCTGGAGTTTGGCCGTGGTTCCTGTTAGAGGGCGTTGCCGTAGTCCAGTCTGCTGCTGACGAGGGCCTCGGTGACCGTCCTTCTAGTTCCGGTGGGGATCCATCTGTAGATCTTGCGGAGCATGCGGAGGGTGTTGAAGCAGGAGGAGGAGACGGCATTGACTTGCTGGGTCATTGAGAGCGATGAGTCCAGGATGAACCCCAGGTTGCGTGCATGGTTGGTGGGTGTGGGTGCAGCTCCCAGGGCGGTAGGCCACCAACTATAAACCCTGTTAAGCCAAACAACTAATGACATACTCCCTTTCCCTGCAGATGCTGTATGAAAACAGGGCAGTATGCAACACCATTACAAAAAACAATGTACACAGTCCCTCAAACTGCACACACCAGCACTAGTCCCAGTACAAGCGGTAGACTGTCTTTAGTCAGCAGCAGAAAAGAAGCACTGGTACATTATAGCACTCTCCAAACTGTACTATACTTTCCTTCCTTATGGCTGCCTCAGTCTTTTGCTTAGGAATTAAGTCAAGGATAATGAAAAGCAGCCAAAGGAACAACAGTAAGCAACAGAGCACCTCCCCTCTAGAAACACAACTTCCGTCCAACCCCTCATTGACCTAATCTTTTCCTTTGAATTGTACAACTTTCAGCTGCCTTTCAGATATGTTTTGGCTGCAGAAATACCACATACCCAACTATAAATCTCCAATCCCCTAGAAGCGATCTCTATCTGGAGATTCTCCTGTTCTGTGTTATAGAGACAGGAAATTGCTTTCCACTCCCTTTTTCAATCCCGCTTGGACGCTGTTGATGTGACCTTAATGTCAACAGCACTCTCAGCCATGCGCTGTTGACACAGAGGTCCCATCAAAGCATTAAGCACTGGAGCAGCCCCTTGCTTCTCTAGTACCCCCTCCTATGTCATACCTCCCACCGCCCTCCCAGCTGGAGAAGAAGACTCTTTGGCTTCAGCTGAGGGGGTGTGGAATTCTGCAACTGACACGATCACATCACAGATGCTGTGAGTCAACTTAAAGACTGGGTACCCGGGAAACCACTTTCTGTTTTCCCCGCAGATGTGGCGGGGGATCCTCGTTCTCCGCACTTGCGGAGAAGTGTGCTACAAAGGAGCTATTGCTGGAAAGCTGAGACTCTCAGCTTTCCTGCAATACCTGCCCTTTCATATAAAACAATGTGATGCAATCGCCTGGTGCTTGCACTAGACACCAAGGATGGTGTTGTGGATAACATAGGGGGGGTGGGTCAAAAAAGGCAAGACTTGGCCCCCCACCAATGGAAAGTGACAGCATTTCTAGCCATACACTTTTTCAAGAAACACGAAGAAACCATTGATCTCAGATCAATACATTTTTCATGTTTCTGGATAAAAGTAGGTGCTTTTTTCCCCCACCATCAGAATGCTTAGTTATGACATTTGTATGGTTTCTATGATAAAACGGGTTCGACCGCAGTAACCCTCAGAATCTGGGTTCATGGTTAGTATATATCCTGGTAATTCTGTTGGAAATATCATTTAAAAGTCAAGTCATTTCTCCCCGAGAGGCTATACAAGACTCCTCTTCATACACAGCAAATGAGCGATTAAGTACACACCCAAAAAAATATTCTATTTTAATATCTGCTTTTTCAATCCAACCACAAAACATATCATCTAGCTTTCCTAAAGATGAGTAGTATTAGTGCAGTGCTCATGAAGGTGAGGTGAAACAATACAAACATTCATCAAGATAAAAAAATCTTGTTTTGGGAGATCCAAACTCATATGCATATGGCAACTAGCCAACTCAAAGTTTTGCCCAATCATAAGTAACAGAATTCAGCATTACTGTATGATGTTTTCAATGTTTCGACCCATTCAAGGCTGATTAGGCACCAGGTGTTCATCAGGACAGATGCTGGTATATGATATACCCCCCTCATGAGGCATAACTGTTCATGCAGTGTCAGGCAACAGATGACGGCATGGCCAAGGGGTACCCATTGCAGTCCAGCATCAGATAGACAGTGTCCCACTGAAGTACCAGTATACGTGTCAACAGACCTCAATGATACAGTTACGGGTACTAGACCCAACCACACAATGGGGATACCATTTTTATCATGAGAAGTGTGGCAACAAAGAATAATAGAACATTCATTATTACCAATTGGATTATTTTCCAGTTTTGGCTCCAAGTGCAAGCCAGTGCGCAAGAAGCATACTTTTTGCAAAATGCCCTCTGAATCACATGATAGTAATGGTAACCACAAATTAAGAGGTGTGCAAAAACACACTGGTTCTAAACTCAGTCTCCTATGCACAATGCACATTTAAAAAAGTAAATATGTTTCCTTCCTACTCATTTTTCACTCATTAGATCTTACCATATGAATTGCTGCATGGCTGGTACACAATGAAAAATCATAGTGGGCCACAGCTCAGTTGTTGGCTCTGAGTATCACGTGTTTTTGCACAATCAACAAACACTACATATCTGTGTGACCAGAAGGGTCTCACAGATGTAATGGTAAATCGACTGTTGGGGCAAAAGAATTATAGATTAAAATGTTGTCACCAATTGCTTTGTTTTTCCTACTGATTTTCATTATAATTTTTTTTTTATTTCAAAGATTACTTTCTTTGGGGAAAAAATGAGCAATCCATACAAATGACCCCTTGTCTAATTCATATTTTTCTCTCTTGTTGTCACAAATGTATCGCTTTCTGGGTTCACCCATGAGTTTCGCACCAGCTTTCACCATTAACAGCATGTAAACTCAAACCACATAAAAGTCGGAAAAATATACCAGCAACAACATTTTAAAAACTGTGGTAAAATAATGATTTTTTTTTAACAATTGTGCTTGTTTCTAGAAGCTGGGAAGATAGATGGTCATCTTAGCAGAGTAAACCTTATGTTGATGCCATTCTCGGGGCGTGGCTAAGCCAGCCATGATGGCGGATGTGCCTGAGTAGAGCTCCGGCCACCGGCCTTCAAGATCGCAATTCATCCTGGTCGGTGGGGACCGGCGAGGTACCCAAAAGGTGGCCACAGTTAGACGGCAGCCTGATAGACGCCGAGAAGCTGCCGCAGAAGGAAACACGGCACCGAGAAGCGGCAAACGCGGCAACTGTGAGCCAAGGTTGATTCTCTCCAAAATGGCGGCCCCCTAGATGAGCGGTGGGCTGCTGGAGAGCCGGAAAGCTAAGCTGCACGCCGCCCGCTGTCCGAGAGCGGGTGCGAAACGCCGGCACAGTAAGGAGCAGGAGCACGCCCTGCACTGGGCCCAGAACACATCATTAACAGCGCTCAGGTGAGAGGCACACCAGAGGCGCAAACCCCGCAGCGTTAGCGGCCAGGAGTGCACCGCAGCGAGATCAGGCATGCGCAGGCCCGCAACGAGACAGAGGGAGCTGGGGGCTACCCGAGAAGAGCTTCCCCGCCACCCACAGAGAGGAACCCAAGACAGAGACGTGCCCCGTGCAGAAGGGGGAGGGAGGTAAAACTCGGAGACACCCCCCCCCCCGGCCCACGGAAGCCGATCGGGAGCATTGTCGCGGCTCAAGGCCCAGCACCCCGATTGAGGCCATCGGTGCAGAGGGGCGACCCCTCGACTGGGGGACCCCCCATCGGGGTACTCTACGTCTCCCAAGGAGACATACGAAGGTGGAGGCGAAAGTCCGGAAGACACCCCAAAACCACCCAGCACCTAGCAGTCGGCCCCTGGGTCAGGCGAGGAGCGGGGGACATCGGCAAACGCTCCGCAGGGAAGGAACGAAAAGGATAGGCTCTCCCTCTAGCTACCATAGCTTGCCCCAGTACTCTGGGTGCTGATCGGCTCCACTGGTTCGAGAGAGTGGACCTGAATGCAGCCCCTGCCACACCCGGCACCCACTGGAGAGTCCAAGGAGGGGGCACAGGGAAAAGGTTCCTGAAGGCAGTCGAGAACAGGCCGGGAAGAGACGCCCACCACTGAACGCCCGGAGGCACGGGAGCGGAGATCACTGGATAAGTCTGAGTGGGGGGACAAAGGACAAGAAGACTCCCCCGGTCCGCGAGCGCGGACTCAAAGTATTGGGAGCTGGCTGGGAGAGGGCACCAGCCGCCTAGCGATGGATCCCAGGGTGCGGCACAGGGCAAAGGATGCTGACAAACTTCGCGCAGAATGTGATGGACCCTTTCTTGAAGTGTCACCACCGACCCTAGCACCCTTTGCGCGGACTGGGCCCAGCGGAGCAAGAGACCCTCGACGCGACCGGCGCCCACAAGAGGGCCGCGGCCTCAAAGAACCACTCCGGAGCTCAAACAGGACAAAGTGAAATGCGAAGGATTCCTCAGGGAAACCATCCAGCCAGGTTGCAGGAAACTCAAGCCCGGCACAGCAGAGCCGCGGAACGTGGGGCCGCGTGGATGCGACGGAGAACCAGACATAGCAGTCCGTTGACACGCCCTAGAGATAAAAGAAGCGAGAGCCCCAGCCCGCCACTGCTGCATAGAGATTAGCTTGCCAACGGGGCCGCGCCTGCCACGCCCGCCGCACTGGGAGATAAACAGACCTCGACAGACCTCGTCAACCTGCCACGGGACTGCGGCAGCAGCACGCTAACATACAATGGGCTGTCCCAGGATAAATACAAGAAGACGATCCTGTTACGCGAGTGGACAGACCATGGGACGTCAACGCCCTGTTGCTGGATCGCAAACTTCAGCCCCGGAACGCCACCCGCTCAACAGACATTAGTCTATTGACCCTAAATATCAGGGGAATGCACACGGCGTGGAAGCGGTATGCAGTTTACTCTTACGCCAAGCGTCAGAAAGCACAGATACTTCTGCTGCAGGAAACGCACCTCACAAAGACCGAATTAGACTGGGTCTAGAGGCGCTGTCTCTGTACTTTTTGCACTACCACATACTCCGCGTTTGCTCGAGGGGCACTGATCTGGCTCAGGCCGGGGTCCCATTCAAGGAAACCTGCAGGGTAGTGGACAGGGAGGGACGATACGCATTCCTGGAAGGGTTCCTAGACGGACAGACCCTACTACTGGGCAGCATCTATGCCCCAAATGTCGACCAGGGGCAATTCTGGGACTCATTATTGGTAGTCCTAACGCAGTTTACGACATCACCATGGATACTAGGGGGCGACTACAACTGCGTACTGGACTTGTCCTTAGACCGGTCGCACCCCCCAAGAGCCGGTTCCTCTGCCCAGACACATATGGAATGGTTCCGATTATGGATGCAGCACTGGTCTCTTACAGATGCCTGGAGGAGCCGGAACCCAACCTCCAGGCTACACTCCTTTCACTCAATACCCCACAACTTACGGGTGCGTCTCGACCGGTTCCTCTGCTCGCCAGCGATACTTCCTATGACCCAACAAACAGATTACTTAGGAAGAGTGGTCTCCGATCATGATGTGCTCCTTTTAACTCTTAGATGGCGGCAGCCCCACCCGCCAGTCCCAAAGTGGAAACTGCAGCGGGAGTGTCTGGACGATCCAGTATTTCGTCACGATCATGAAGACAGTATTACAGAATACTTCCGCAACAACGCCAACACAGCGTCCACCAGGGCGCAGGAATGGGACGCTTTTAAAGTGGTCATCCGGGGGGCCTTTATTAGGCAAATAGCGGGAGCCCGCAGGACTCTCAATCGTAGCCTGGAAAAAACAGAGCTTAAGCTGCCGGCTGTAACTAAGGACTCAAATTCTGTGACTCCCACCCAGGTCACGGAGGCCAAGATGGCATACGAGGAGAGCTTAGCAGACCTGCGGTGGTATAACTTTAAATTATTTGCAGCCAAAAGACATAAAGAGGGGGACAGATCGGGAGCGATCCTTGCCTGGATGGCTTGCCAGGCCCAAGACGCACGACCAATCACGGAAATCAACGACCCTGCTGGAGGAGTTGCGACCTCCCAGTCAGATATCTTGCGACTCTTCCATGACCACTATGCAACGATATACTGGAACCCTATGCAGGATTGTCAGAGGACAGCCAATCAATTCCTAGAATCCCTCACCATACCCCAGATCCCAAGCAACGAAAAGGCCCTCCTTGAGGCTGAGATCACGCCTTCGGATGTAAAACAAGCAATCCGGGCTCTGGCCGGGAACAAAACCCCCAGGATGGATGGCTTGCCCCTAGAATACTTTAGCACCTTTGCCACGCTGTTGGCGCCGCAGCTAGCCACTATGTATGCGGCAGCCCTGGAGGAGGGGGAGCTGCCTTGCTCGTTGCGGGAATCCCTCCTAGTTTCGATCCCGAAGCCTGACCGAGACCCGATGCAGCTAGCCTCGTATAGGCCAATCACACTGCTCTCTTCCGACTGCAAGATCCTGGGCAAGATATTAGCGGACCGATTAGGCCCGATACTTCCACCGCTCATACACCCAGACCAGAACGGATTCGTGCCAGACAGAAGTACGTCGCAAAATATCCGCAGGCTGTTCCAGGTTCAGGATCAGACCCGGGGCCGCTACCCTAGGGCGGCTTGCCTGATCCTGGACCTGGAAAAGGCATTCGACACCCTGACCTGGCCGTACCTCTTCAACACGCTGGGGCGGATGGGGATGGGCCGGTCTTCAGGGGGCACGTAAAACTATTATATACGAAACTCACCACCAGGGTGAGACTGGGCAAATATATCTCCTCGCCCTTTCGGATAGAGAGGGGTGTCCTCTCTCCCCCCTCCTGTTCGCCATGGCGCCTCTTGCGATCCGGTTGCATCGGGAGGGAGAAGCCTGGGGCATCCCAATAGCGGGCACCACACACATAGTGCCCCTATATGCCGATGATTTGCTGCTATACGTTAGAGACATCGCAGCTGATCTCAGCCCCATATGGAACATACTATCGGACTTTGCGGCCGCAACAGGACTCGAAGTCAGTTGGGCGAAATCCACTATATATCCCCTAAGTCCAAACCTCCCCCCGCGAGAGATAATAGTCTGGAGCTCACGTATGGCTTGGAACAACAATGCTCAGCGATAACTCGGCGTTAGACTCTATCACTCCCCCACTGACCTGTTTGAGGGCAATCATCGTAGGGCTCTGGTGGGGGCCAAAACGCGAGTGAGCTTTTGGAAGACCCTACCTTTAGCCCCCATAGGTAGAGTAGCCTTGGCCAAAATGATCTTAGTGCCACAATTCCTCTACTACTTTTCCAATACCCCTGTTGTTCCCCCACGTTCCTTCTTCCGAGAGCTAGATACCCTATTGAGCTCCCTTATATGGGGTGGCAGGCACCAGAGAGTTGCCCTCACAAAATTGCAACTTCCGATAGATCAAGGGGGATTGGGAGCGCCATCCTTCAAGGCTTATTTTCTCGCGGCACAAACCCTGTGGCTATCTCGCTGGTTGGCGGGGCACCAGTTGGCGGAGACCACCACGGAGGGGGGACCCATGTCAGTACTAGCCCTGTGTTGCCTGCTCCTCCAAGGCACCCACCCTATGGCGACACATTCCGTGCAGGTGAAGGTGGCACGTACATGCATGATGCAACTTCATTGCATCTCTGGTGAGACTCCCCTATATACCCCCCTGTACCTGCTGGTGGGCTTGCCCAGAAGCGAAGGACTCTACTCCGCTCGGGCAATGCAAGTTTGGACAAAACACGCAGTCCTAGAGGTGGGATCCCTGTTTGCGGAGGGTCAGTTGCTACCATTCGATCGGCTCTCGAACGAGACAGGCCTCCCGCCAGGGCAGTTCTTACTGCACAGACAAATAGTCCTCAGCAGCCGCCGCATTTGGGATCTCTCTGAGGGGGAACCGGCGACGCACACAGTACTCCACACCATTCTTCACATGGGGCCGTGGCGACACTTAATAACATGGCTTCCCAAAGCAATCCGAGACCTAACCGCCACCACGCTCACCCCTTTGCGACAAAAACTGGAGGAGGAGATAGGACGCCCACTTCATGACAAGGAATGGGAACGCGCCCTGGAATATCCAAAGAAAGTGTCTTGGAACGTCCGCTTTAAAAAGTGTTAACAGGGCTCATTGACATCAACACCTGGGAAGCCAGCGGGATAGGGATCTTCCGCAGACATAAAGCCCTTAAAGTACAAACACGTTTCGCTTCCCTAGCCATCCTACTGGCGAAGAGAGGGATTACGATGCATTGGAGAACACCGGAGGGACCCCCATTGGCGGGCTGGGTGGGAGCGGACGGAAAGTGTGGCTCGGCAGAAGAAGACACAATCAGGCGGGAGGAGGCACAGGGAGTGCTCAGAAAACACATCTCATTTGAATGGGCTACAATACTGCATCAATTCCGCCATCACATGGCCAACACTCAACAGCCACCATCATTACTGACTAGACTAGAAAGCCCGAGTCAGACTACACAACCCGAGTCCCCCCCACACACTCATGCGGACGCAGTCACTCCCAGGGCCCGTCAAGAAGCATGACCCGGCAGCGCCCCCAAGAGCATAGAGCCACCTATAAAGCGTCCAACCTCAACTGAGCCAGGCTCCTGGAGAGCCTCATTCCCTCCAGCCCCCCCCTCATAAATGCATGGAATGACAGGATCGCTCCTATTTTTAGATGCCCGTGGAGGCGATTCTAGCCCGCCCAGGTCTGTTTACCCCAAGTTCCAATCCCCAGTTAGACACACACGCCGGTAGTTCAAAGAACCGGGAGCTTTTTTCAAAAGAATAGCTCCTTACCGGAAAGGCATTGAGGCCAGCTATTATGCCGCATGATCACTACAGAAGATCTAATAGCCAAGCCTGCTACCTTAATATATTCCCCCACCCTTGTGGGGTCCAGGGAAATGTACTGTACAACTGTATTGCTTAAACCAACTGTTATGCCTACATTCATGTAAAGCAATATGAAAAAGCTAATAAAAATTGTTTATAAAAAAAATGTTGATGCCATTCCCAGAAAAAAAACATTCTATCTTGCACAGCACTTTTTTCCACAAATAAATTGATATGTTTTAGCTCATTTTACGGTTCCTTCCATGAAAATCCACAAAGACTGGGTATCTTTAGAAGCCCCATAATGTTTGAAAAATGGCCTGGATATCTTTTGTTGATAAAAGTTATGATGGCTTGAGTGAAAACTGCCTCAAACATCTAAAATGGGTTCAGCACTAGGGGGAACCCCTAATAGTCAAGTTGTTAAGAAAGAGATCATTATTCTCAGATCTTTCTCTGGCAATACTACCATAATCTGGAACATTCTCCCATTTCCTATTAGAAAATGCTCCCTCCGTTCAAATCTTTAAAACACTCCTTGTGAAACATCTGCACCTAGATTTTTAATTTCCCAGTTTACTTCTATTTGTCACTCATTGAGCTCCGATTCAGGGGTGGGGCTAGTCTCCAAAAATCCTCCTCTCTCTCTACAATATACATCCTCACCCTGAAGTCCTTTTCCAGTCTTTCTGTAATAATACTACGTGCATCTCCTACCAGTTCAGATTTAAGCTGTGCTCTGATACTTGTGACTGTGCCCTCCCTTGCCTGTCCCCTTCTTACCTTTTTCCTTTTCATGCTACGACTCCCTCTTAACAACGTTATTCTCCAACACTGCCAGACAGACGTTCCATACCCTTGTTTATTTTCACTGTATGTCCTTTTAGTGCTACTGTCAACATACACCTGCTTACTGATCTAATGACTCCGTTCGGCTGAATGTGCCCCTTTTTCACCATCTTAAATTGAACACACCTGTTATTTTTACTATCTGCCAGACTGGTCAGTGCCTCGTAATCCTATTGCGGTCTGAGTTGTTATGACTAAATGTTATTTATTGCTGCTTTTGTTTCAATTTAACGCTGTGTTTTTGCTTCAATCATTATAAACTGTGCTTCGTCATCTTTTTCTTTCATCTGCAGCGGTAAGTGGCTGTGACTGTTGTATGCGCTTGTCACATGCACGCCTGCTCTCTTAAGTCAGTTGGTTTTCTGTAGCAAGACTGTTTACATACCTTGCCATTGTAGTTATTTACTTTAACTAAACTGTTCTCAGAAACCTATTTCCGGGTGAATTTTATAAGACAACAAATAAATAAACAAAATAAAAATGCCCTGTTCTTGGAAAGTCATTTCAGTGGTGAAGTAAAGACATTTGCAATTCTGGAAAGGAAAACAGTGAGCAAGGCTCTTCTGGGGGTGGTACTGTACCTTTTAGGCCCGGGACAAGTATCTGAACGGAGCAGGACTCCTCAGGGATATGTTGAGTACATCCAGGTCTTGGCCGTGACAGGAAGGCCAGGCTAATTAGAGTCAACGAGAGAAGCAGATCACTCTTCATAATGAGCTCCGTGGGTCACTGACTCCTAAACACAAGAATGTATAAACAATTACATCAACGCCACGACGGGGTCTGATAAAAGCCAAAATAAATTCGTGCCACACAGAACTCCAGTTAAAAGACATTTAACACAGCTAAGTAGAAAATATTTAATTCATTTATTCGGATATTCAGGTAATCACCAATAAAATATACACAAATAAACATTTACTCTGCAAACAATAAAACAAGGTTAATGCAAAAAAAGCAATAAGAAATAAAAAACGTATAAATATTATAATAATAGAATCATGGTGGCAGTTATTAAAATCAAAGTCCATTAGGTATTTGTTATCCTAGGAATAGCTTGGAGGTGTTGCCAGGGTGCTCATTATGCCAAAATAAAAGTTTCTCTGCAGAGGATGGATTGCGATTATAAACCTCAAACGTGTGTAGTGCACATACAGAAGAACTAACCATGTGATGAGGCATACCACAGGGTATTACGCCTACATTAAATGAAGAACAACTCTAGAATTAAAACTGGTCATTATATTGACCATGGACTTTCAACACAAGCGTCCGTTGTCTTCATCAAGTATCATGCTGACACTGAGAACAGTGAGTAACGCTCGAGTACTTACCTGCAGATTAGACTATTCTTCCTTGTCTGACTTCTTACCTCACGGGAGTTACCCTTCCCAAGAGAGAGGCATTTTGTGGCCTCTCTAACAAACAAGAATTTGCATAGCCAATACGTTTTGCCTGTGACACCGGGGTTTACACTTAGTGGCTTTGGCAATGTTTTTATTTTCATAGATGGACGTCATGCATTTGCACACAGGTGGCCATCTTGGAATAGGTTTTCCTAAAGTTTATGATAAAACATTCCAAGATGGTGACCATCTTTAAAATCTTTTTCTTTTGGGGCGTACCGATAAATTACTGCAATCAAAACCTCTGTTTATTTATGAACTTCTCTTACAATAATTTTACTATGAAAGAGTGGGTAATTTAGTATTTTAAGTGATTGCGAGAGGTCTGAGTGTGCCAGAGCACAAAAGCGTCTGGGCGACTGTATTACTGAGTGTCTGGTTGCATGAATATGTGACAGGTAATGCAAGTGTGTATATCAGTATTATGTAAGAGAACAACTGAGTGAGTATCTGTTGGAAAATGGCCCCTTCTGCCGGGTCACCCACAAACATTTTGCCTTCCTCCTCCTACATTTTGCTGAATTAGTTTTTGTTGGCCTTAGGACTCTGAGTACTTTACCGCTGCTAACCAGTGCTAAAGTGCATGTGCTCTCTCCTCTAAACATAGCAATATTGGCTCATACCAAATTGGCATATTTAATTTACTTATAATTCCCTAGTAGAGTGCACTACATGAGCCCAGTGCCTGTACATTAAATGTGACTGGTGGGCCTGCAGCCCTGCTTTTGCAACCCACTTAAGTAGCCCTCTAACCATGGCTCAGGCCTGCCATTGCAGAGCCTGTGTGTGCAGTTTTAAACTGCCACTTCAACCTGGCAAAATAAACCTTTTGCCAGACCCAAACGTTCCCTTTTTATGCATATAAGTCACCCCTCAGGTAGGCCCTGGACAACCCGGAGGGCAGGACAGTAGCGGCTGCTACTGGATGAGGGTGGTGAGGCGGCAGGGGTGAGGGAGGGAATGGAGAAAAAAAAGGACTTACCTGGAATGGCCGGCCGCCGCCTCTAATAGTAGTAGTAGGTGGTGCAGGCTTGGAGGAGAGTCATGGACTCCACCCTCCTTTTGCTTTCTCCTCGCTGTTGGTTAGGCTTTAGGGAGTGCTGGGGAGGAGTCCATCAAGGAGATGAACTCACCAACTTCTCCCCTGACCTTCCTAACATCCAATCAGCAGTAAGTAGATGCTCGCCAGAAGCGCTAATTAGCAGTGCTCCCTGCTTCTGGGAGTGTCTCGCATGTGAAGTGCACTTAGGGAGTCACTCTCTCAGGCAGTAAGTGCTCCCATCCAGCGGCGGCTGCTCCATTAGGGCAGAGGAGCGCCGCCCCACCTCCCACTACCAATACATAAAACAATTTAAAAAACGGGTTTTAAACCCACTTTATTATTGTTTTATTTTAAACCCCTGGACCTGCTCCCAGGACTCTGACGAGTCTTTGGGGCGGGTCCAAGGGGTGACACTGCTGGTGTGGGAGTGGTGGGCAGGCCGGCCGTCTCAGGCCGGCCAAACCCCTCATGTGCAGTGAAGCTCTCTCCAGCCTCAGCTGCGTTGCTGGGGCTGGGGAGAGCAGACACAGGCTCCCAGTCTGCCTTGTAGCACAAGTGGCCGATGCTCAGGCCAATACTGAACCTGCTCTCATGCGAGAGCAGCTTCAGGATTGACCGCAGGGCAGGCTGAGAGCCTGTGCCCAGCCCCAGAGCCAGAAGCAGGAAGATCCGATGCGCTGGAGATGGCGGCAGCGTTAAGGTAAGTTTTTATTTTGTACCCATACCCTCCCCACCTCCCTCCTCCTTCCTTCCCACCTCCCTCCTCTGGCCTGCCCCCCCCCCACTTTGGCAGGGGACAGGCCGCAACTGCTCCCATCCTGGCTTCCAGGGCTACTGCTGTATGCTACCTCTTCTCACATAGCTAGTAACACCAGCAGCATGCAGAGTGAACGAGAGTTAAGTTTTAATAAGACTCTGACCTGCCTTCTGACAGAGGACTCGCTGGTGGCAAGAAGCAGTAGAAGCAGGCACTGCATCCTGTTTCTCTACAGTGGTTGTGCAAAACCATTGCAAACCTTCCAAGCTGGCCTGAGCACAGCACTGCAGTCTCTTTACCCTCCTTCGTTCAGTTTAGTGCCAGTTAGGAATGGGAGGGCTTATTTGTTTATGTTTATGTGGTAGCAACAGTCCTCATCCCCAAAAAGCAGGTTGGGAAGTTTACTAGCTGCCATTGTACCTTATTACATTTTATGAGCGTAATTTCCAAATGAGAAGATATAATTGATTCCAGTTTGGTGTCTCTGGAATATTAATTTAAAATTCTAATTTATGGAGAAGTCAGATTTTAAATTACAATTCTGAAAATGCCACTTTTAGAAAGTTGGCATTTTCTTGCTTTAGCCATTTGGTGCCTGTATTCTGTCTCTGATCACATGACTGGGTGTAGTTGCCAGTTGGACTTTATGTATTCCACCTAGACCGCTACAGACAATGGGAGCTTAGGTGTCTCAATGGGCCATCTCTGGAAGGATGGGAGGGAGGAGGTAGGCACAGCCTCACCTACACCTGAATAAACTGTGTCCTGTCCACACACAAAGGGCTGCGAGTGAGTCTGGAGCCAGAGCAGGAGGGGAGGCAGGAGGGGAGGCATAGGCATGTCTTTGAAGTCTCCCCCAGTTCAAAGGCACCACTGGGTATAAACAGTGGCGGCTCCGCTGCTCTGGCGGAGGAGCATCGCCCCCCGCCCTGCTGAGAGCCAGCTGAGGGAAACAGGAAAAACAAAATGATAATAAAACTATTTTATTATCATTTTATTTTTCTTTCCGTGCTCGCTAGAGCCAACCAAGTCTGGGCGGGGCCATGATGATAGGGAAGGAGTAGTGCACACTAAGTGCGCATGACGGTTTGGCCGGCTGTCTAAGGCCGGCAAAACTGTTATGCGCACTTAGATCACTCTCCACTCGAGCTGTGCTGCACACCCGGGTGGAGAAGAGGCACAGGCTCCTAGGACCTGAGCTAGCGTAAAACTAGCCCGCTCAGGCCAGTCACTGCACTGTTCTCATACTGTATTACCAGTATGAGAGCAGCATCTTGATTGGTGTCCAGGAACCTGTGCAGTTTGCACCAGCCCATGGGTAATCGGAGTCAGGACCAGAGCAGAAGAACCCCGAGATAGCGACCGGCAGTGGCAGCTAAGTGTTTTTTAATTTTATTGTGTTACTTACCCCCGCCCCATCACTTGTACTGAACAGCAGCTGCTACTGGGTATAAGTACTGGACCTCAGACGCCACCACTTCAGTACACTTCTGGAACTGTGGATACTCTGCCAGGAAGAAGGACTGCAGTGCCGCTGAAGGACTGCCACTCTACTGGATTGCTACCCTGCTGGACTCCTGCTTTGCTGAGCTGACCTGCTGGCCTGCTGCCCTCCTTCCTGGGTGAGAAAGACCGGACCTGCATTACTTGACCCCCGAACCCAGAGTGACTTCAAGGGCTAGTTGACTGGCCTCCTGATCTAATTCCTCAGGAATATAACAGGCTTCCAACCCCTGCACATGGACTTTGCCATCTGTGAGTCTATCCATCCAAGTGCTGCAAGTGTCTTGGAAGTGGGCCTAAGGTGCTTGCCAGTGGAACCAACGCATCTTCCCTCCTGAGCGATGCAACCCCGAGCAGAACCGATGCATCGCCGCTGTTGTGTGGATTGGACCCGTCGCAAAAGACTCACATCACCGCCACCTCCAGCATCTGGGACTGACGCATCACCTTCGGAACCACCACTGTGCAGCGCTTTTCCATTCTCAAGCTCCTCACATCCTGCATCGATGGCAGCCTCGGCGATGCTGCAGAAACTCTGCTTGCCAGCTTCACCGCTCATCAGAATCGACGCATCACCTCTGCTGCACCTCACACCCTTAACACCGGACTTCACATCGCAAGCCCCATCAACAGGATCCTTAATGTCGAGGCATCAGCAGCTTTGCAGCATCTCGGAACTGATGCATCACCTCTGCTGCGCGAAGCATCTTCGATGTGGATCCAAGCAACGCTCCGCAACCGGGATTTGAGGTACTTTGTTCAGCTGGCCTAACTAGGTGCCTGTAGCCGGCACGCGCTCTACCGCAGTCTGCCTGAATTTGTGAATTTGCTATCAGATATCTCTCTATAGAGCTTTGTACTTTTTGGTGCTATTTTTCACTATAAACTTTAAAACTCAATATCTCCAGTTCTACTAATTGGATTTTGTCGTTTAGGTTTTGTTTTATTTATTAAAGTCTACTCTATTTTTATAAACCCGGTGTGGGATCTTTTTGTGTGGTGTTTTCACTGATTTAATGTTTGAAGTGTTGCACAAATACTTTACATGTTGCCTCTAAGTTTAGCCTGACTGCTCTCTGCCAAGCTACCAGAGGGTGAGCACAGGTTAAATTAGGGTTTGCCTGCCTCTTACCCTAACTAGGATTGTGGTTGTTGCTTGACCAGGGCTCATGCCCCAGTCAACCAACAACCCCAACAGTTTCGGAGTAAGTGAGTGATGAATGTTCAAATGAGTGTTATTGAGTGTCTGGGTAGGTGAGTAAGGTAAAGAGAATAAGTTACTAGACATCTTGCAGGAAGGCTTTAGGTCTGGTCATAGCACAGAGGTCGTGGAGGTCTCAGTTATAGATAACCTTTGAATACCGGTGGAGGCCCTTTTGGACCTCTCTGCAGCATTCAACACCATTGACTACATCACTCTCATTAAAGCCTTAAAAGCGAATGGACTATGCTAATTAAGTCTACTTGGCTCCTTTTAACAAACTGATTCAAGGTCTTCAACTTGTGCAAAATGCAGCAGCTTGCCTTCTGGCAGATTGTGTCAGGTGGTACCACATTAGGACCATCTCTAGATCCCTTTACTGGCTACTTGTATGACACAGAATTACTTTGAAATCCATGATAATTTTGCACAAGACCATTGTTGGGACGACAATGCCCCCTGCATAGTGTCTCCTGTCCTGCATACCCAACTGTGAGTATCTGGTATCCCGGTTTGGATTTTTGGCCCCCAGCCTCATGCAAATCTAGCATGCACATGAAGGCATCAGCCTGCCTTTGACTAGGGTCTGGTCCTGGATTTGTCCTGGACTTGGAAGGGTGAAGCACGCATGTTCTCAGTAGTGGCAGAGGACTACTGCGTCTGTCATGGATTCATGCGTGTAGTGCAGTGATGGCAGCATATTGCGTTTTGTAGAGAACATATCCTGACCAGACCTTTTTTCTGTCCCAAGAGTGGAGGCCTACTTTCTCACTCTAATAAAGGTTCCCTCCTAATGATGACCTGGGATCCTATAATTGAGATCCTGAGTACATGGATGTATGTATGTGATAATCTGGTTATACACTGTAAGATTGAGTGACCCAGAGTTGCTCAGGCCTGCAGATTCAATTTTGGAAGCCCTGGCCTGTTCACATGCATAACATGGAGGTGAGGTCACTTACCCAAACAGTAGAAGTGTGTTGCTAACATTCTTAAGACTGGAGAGAGGAAACTCAGAAACTGAAGTGGGAATATAGAAGACAAATCGCTTTAAAAATTCAATTAGATTCTTTGAGGGGGAGGACTACTGATACGTTTTTCAGGAGACTGTCATTTGGTGGATGGTACAAGTTAAGAGTGGGCAGAAGTTCCTGTTGTCAACCTGTGAAGGGTTTTTAGAAAGGGGTCAGTCTTCTGCCCCTCTCCCTGATCAATGTCAGTGTGGCTGTTGATAGCCAGGTACAGAATGCTCACACCTCTTTATGCCTCTCTTGTGGGTGATCTATCCTGGAGATGACAATGCTAAGAGGAGCATCGTTCAAGACAAAGGCTGAGTCTGGAAGGTAGCCTCATAAGGACACCTGAAAGAAGAACTGACGCAAACTATTTCTGAAGGTGTAGAAAAAGAATACGTATCCCCTGTCTGCTGAACCTGTATAAGAGTGAGCTCTTGCCACTTTTTTTCCCAATCCCAAGTTCTCTCTGACCAAGGAAGGGGTTCTCCACACTACTGAGTAACCAGAGCTGGTGTCTGCCTATCAACTAGCTTCCTAGAGAAAGAATCAGGAGGAAAAATTGCTTTTCCTTTACTGGTACACCTGGAAAATCCAGCCGGAAAGAAGACAGAATGAGTGTGCCAACCATACAGAAGGAGTTGACTGCAGGTGTGGACAGTAGCAGTTGATCTTGGTGCTGTGGGTCCATCCACCAGAGGCTCAAGAAGAGCGTGACTGGTGTGATCCTTACTCAGAGCAAGTCACTTAAACCAAGCTAAGGATCTGCACACTGCCAGCATTGCCTCAGCACTGGCAAAGTGTGCCAAAGTGAATCTCCCGTCGTCCCTGCCATCACAGCTGTGACACCTGCCTGTGTGTCCAAGCAGCTTGCATCACTGAACACTGACTGGCGGCACTGGTTCAATTGCCCCAAAGTGACTGTTTGCCAACACGGCTGTTGCACTGGTTGAAAGAGGCGTGGGCAGTCCATGCCACGGAAGAAGAGCCCTGTGATCCCATGGCACCTGCCCCAGGGTAGCCCAAACAGGCTGGGGCCTGTGGCACTTGCCAGCCGTGTGCCATGAGGACTACGCCATAGAAAGAAAAAAACGCTGCATCAAGGTGCTTGTCACTGAATGGAGAAGGACTGATTAGCAGCCCATAGCGCTAACTCCCAGTGTGCCCGATCAGTCCAAGGTGTCAGTGCATGAAGCACCTCGATGCTTTCAACTCACCACCTTTCAGCCTGCCCCTGCAAGGAGGACTGCATCACTGCCTTGTGCCAGAGATACCCAAGTAAATACCACCAAGAATCAATAGTCCAGAAGAAGTAGGCCCGCAACTGTAACTCCAGGCCCACCTGTTGCTGACTCCGACAAGTCTGCAATAAGGTCACCATCTGAAGACAGCCACATGCCACCTCTGCCTCTAGGACACTGCTGTATGGCCTGTGCACACTCAACAGAAGAGAGGCAGCTGTGTGACTTGACCACAGCCAGCACACCTCCGGTGAGGAAGGAACACGCACTGAGAGCTGAAGGCCACTCCAGAGAATGGGTGCAAGACTAAGTACTATTACAGCACCAAAGACTGATAACCAAAGAGGGGAAGGCAGTGCACCTGCACTGTTTCCTGTACCTGAGAACCCTAGAGTGGAATGGAAGGGGGCAGAGTGAGAGGGGAAAGTCTTCCTAGAAGTATTAGCTTCTTTTTGTGTTAACGTGTAGTAATGTGTTTATCGTGTAATAAAGTGCTTTTCTTCTAATAAGAGAATCACTGGGCTGGACAATCACGTTATTGTGGTGCTGTTTGTCTGTTGAGTGCAGAACTTATTCCACTTCCAAACGAGCCTCCTTTAAAAGCCTTTGGCTGCTATCCATCGCCACAATTGAGAGTCAAGTGCTGCAGGGGTTGTACTTGGCTCAGCTGGCATAGCAATAGTAGAATGGACCCCAGACAGCACAGGCAAATGACCTCAGTGCCCCCAGCTGGGTCCTAGTAATCCCTTCTTACTCCGTGGCTCCCTGAACAGGTCTGACAGCCTTTCCAAAGGTTCTCTAAAGCTTCTTGCATCCCAATATTCGTGGCACAACTCCAGTAGAAACCAGTGTCCAGGCAACTTATTGCTCCTCACTGTCTCCTGATCCAAAACAGTCTCTCATGGTGACAAAGCGTACTCCATAGCTGCTGCACAAATTTGGAACTCACTTAAAAACGTATCCCAATAACAATTCTTTGCCTCTAACCCCTCCCCTCCCCCGGACACTCATAGGAAACCAAAGGGAAACTGTAATTGATTTTTCCTTCATCACACCTTGTCATTAGATTTCAATTTGCGTTACCGATATGTCTTTTCTGCTGTACTATATACCTTGCACCTTATTCTATTACATATATCACAGACATACACATATAAAAGTGTTTGGACAAATTATCAGGAAAAAAATACTGTGATACAATAATTGTTGAAGGACTATTCTGATGTAAAAAAATATTGGACATAATTATTGGAGGTAAATATACCATATTTAGTCTTGTTTTTAATTTTGTTATAAAATATATCTTTAACTAATATAATGTTATATGTAATGTAAATTTTAAAGATATTTTTGTTAAATAGTTGCTGTAGTTTTGAAATGTATTTTATATATTTAATTTTAAAATAGCTTGATGTTATGTATCTTTATTTTAAAAACATTATTGTAATGTTTATTGTATTCAATTTTAAAATGTATTTATTTAAAAGAAAATAATATTTGTGTGATAAAATGTTTAGTAGCGGGACATTGGGTTTAATGGGGACAAGTGTGGGGATATTTTTAAACTGTCTTTGTTAGTCTTTTTTTATTTTTACATTTTAATAATTTTTTGATTTAGTTATTTTACATTTCTTGAAATGTAAACTTTCAAAATATATATGTAAAGTAAAAATTGGTTTGTAGTGTCTGGTAATGTTTTAATTAAAAAAAATGTTATTTAAGTTGTACATTTGTTTTACATTTTCTTATTTATAAAATTATTTAAATTTAGTTATATATTTCATTTTATGTTAATGTCACATTATTTTATATATATTCTGTGTTTAAGTATAAGGGAAATATTTAAAAATTGTATTCATGTATACTTTGTATGTATAATGTAATAATACAAATGTACAAGCCAAACATGCAACGGTCCCTTATGCGCCACAGCTGCTCATTTGGAGAGTGCCAGCCATGAGTGCACTACTCAGGGTTCATGACTCATCTCCATTGTGAGAAGTGAGTATAACACAGCTGGGCGGTTTATACAGCGATGGTTCTCTTCTCTCATTCCAAGGCCTGAAGGAGCTTCAGGGGCTTGGGGCTGGTCTCTTTCTTGCGCACAACGCACTTGTGGCAGCGATTAGTGGTACGTGGTCGACGGGACAGGTTGAACCAACACTGCACTTAGGCTTGCAGTGCTTCTTAATGCATGGGTTAGGTCGAAGGGTGATATCGGTGCTCTACGCTGCGCTGCAGGCGGGAAGCACAGAGTACATTACCCGTGACAAATCCAAATGGGATGACTGCCTCGACACGGAATTGACCTCCAAGCAATGGGCCATGGCCTCAGAGCAGGTAAAATGAATCTCACGCAATGCTCGTCTGAAATAAACGCAGTTTAATTATTTACATCAAACATATCTCACCCCACACAGCCTACATGTAATGTTTCAGACAGCATCACCAGCCTGCCCGTGATGTGGTACCACCAATACCACGTTCCTACACATGTTCTGGGAATGCCCGCCACCGGCACGAACATGGATACAGGTAATGGAAAACATATCGACAGTGATAGACATACTGTTGCCACCAAATAAGCTTTTATGCCTCTTGGAGATCACGGAACGCACTAAACATTACCTAAAGCTGGTTGACCTTGCACTGGCCCTATTCAAGCGCTTAATTTCCATGGCTTGGATAACACCACATCCACCTATGATCAACTGCTGGCTCCGAGTGACCCACAAATGGGCTCTGGCAGAAGCGGACACATGGCGCATGACCAGCGATTGCGGGGGGGTGGGGTTGAAGGTGCGGCTACACTTTGGGACATATTTGTCCTCAAATAGTTCAACAAATTGAATACACCTTCCCCTTAGATTGAAGAACTTGCTACAATGTGCCTGCTGGGAGACCAGATCGCAATGACAAGGGGCCCACACTCATAGTCATTTAGACTCATTGGGTCGCCCAATATGTCTGGGGGCTACTCTCGTGGGGCCCCCTCCCACACCACACCCCACACCGTGCAGCTCCTCGCCTATACTCCATGTTTGCAGAGTACTTCTTACAAACATTGGATTGGGAAGAGTAAATGTAATCCTTTAATGTCCAACACCTTTCAGAAACTGGTTTAGATAGGAGTGTGAATAGTAAATCTAACCTCTTTAGTGTCTAACACCTTCCCCAAAATGGTTTAAGTTGGAATGTAAATAGGACATCTAACCCCTTAAGTGTCCAACACTTTCCCCAAAGCTGATTATATTGGAAATAGTAAATATTGCCCTTTTTGGGTCTAATACCGTCCCCACAATGGTTTACGATGGAGTGGAAATAGTAAATTTAACCCCTTTATTGCCCAACACCTTCCCCAAAATAGTTTTTATTGGAACCAGGAACAGGAAATCTAACATCTTTAATACCCAACATCTTCCATAAAATGGTTTAGATTGGCATGGGGACAGTAGATTTTACTTCTTAAGTGTCCAACGCCTTCCCTGAAATGGTTTACATAGGAGTGAGAATGAAAAATCTTGCCTTTTTAGCATCAAACACCTTCTCCAAAATGGTTTGTAGTTTGCACTTTTGAATACTATGCAGTTTTTTTACAATAATAACCACCACATGTTAAGGTTTTTACATATTTTTTATTAATTTAGTTTATTTATTTTATTTCATGTACATTTTTTTTGCTACATTCATTTTTACAATAAAAACCTTTTTTTTATTGTCACATGTTACAGTGGTAATTATAATTGTAATTGCAGTTATATAGAGCTTACTACCCCTGATGAGGCGTCGAAGCGCTTTTTCGGCGAGTAGCATACTACTCCGGAACTCATAAAGGATTAGTGGTGAATTAGTATAGTGAAAATATGAAAGTAATTAGAGTGGTGGATATGTTAGTCAGTTATTTGTATTGAGAAGGATAGTGGAAGGATAGAGAAGTGAAAAAGGTTTGCATTTATATAGCGCTTGCTACCCCTGATTGGGTGTTGAAGTGGTTTTTTGGCAGTGGCACGCTACTCTGGAACCCATACAGTGTTAGTGGTGAATTAGTATAGTGAAATATGAAAGTAATTTGAGTGGTGGATATGTTTGTCAGTTATTTGGATTGAGAAGGATATTGAAGGGTTAGAAGAGGTAAAAAGGTTTGCATTTATATAGTGCTTGCTACCCCTGATGAGGTGTTGAAGTGTTTTTCGGCGAGTAGCACGCTACTCCGGAACCCATAAAGGATAAGTGGTGAATAAGTATAGTGAAATATGAAATTAATTTGAGTGGTGAACATGTTAGTCTGTTAGTAGAGGGATAGAAGGGAAGAATTTAGAACTTTTTTTGTTTGTTTTGGAGCTCATAGCAGTAGGAGGCTTGGGATGAGTCAGAGTCAGAGGGGGGTTTAGAAAAGGCTTGTTTTGGGGGATCAGAATAGTAAAAGAGGTATGAGATGATGCAAGGAGGGGTGGAGTAGGGAAGAGTCTCGAAAGGTTTATTTTGGGGATCAAAGTAGTGGTATGGGGTTTGGGATGAATGAGAGAGTAGAGGTAATGGATATATTGATAGAGGTATAGGGTGAGAAATAGGGTAGTGCATTGGAAAGAGTAGTAGAAAGAGGTTTGAGATGAGTCAGAGAGTTCAATCAATTAATCAATCAGGGAATTGTAAGCGTGCTACTCACCCATGAGGGTCTCAAGGCGCTGAGGGGGGGTGGGGTCCGCAGATCTGTTTAGCCGAAGAGCCAGGTCTTGAGGGTCTTCCTGAAGGTGTTCAGGGAGGGGGCACGTCTGATGTCTGCCGGTAGCTCGTTCCAGTTCTTGGCTGCAATGTGAGAGAAGGATCTTCCGCCTGCTCTGGCTCTGTGGATGCGCGGGGTTTCGGCCAGTGCGAGGTTGGAAGATCGGAGGTTTCTTTTGGGTACGTGGAAGTTGATTCTGTCGTTGAGGTATTTGGGTCCGTTGTTGTGTAGGCATTTGTAGGCGTGAGTGAGGATTTTGAAAGTGACTCTTTTCTCCACGGGGAGCCAGTGGAGACTTCGTAGGTGTTGGCTGATGTGTTCGTGTCGGGGGATGCTGAGGACGAGTCTGGCGGCGGTGTTCTGTATTGTTTGGAGTTTGCGGAGTAGGGACTTGTTGATGCTGGCGTAGAGTGCGTTTCCATAGTCCAGTCTGCTGGTGATGAGTGCGTGGGTGACTGTCTTCCTTGACTCAGGGGGGATCCACTTGAAGGTCTTGCGGAGGATGCGGATGGTGTTGAAGCAGCTGGAGGTGACAGCGTTGACCTGTCGGTTCATGGTGAGTGATGAGTCGAGTACGATGCCGAGGTTCGTGGCGTGGTCTGAGGGGGTAGGTGGGCTTCCAAGGGCGGTCGGCCACCAGGTGCTGTCCCATGCAGAAGGGGTGGTACCGAGGACTTCTGTCTTCTCGGCATTGAGCTTCAGGCAGCTGTTGGTCATCCAGACTGCGACGTCTTGCATTCCTTTCTGGAAGTTGAGTTTGGCAGTGGTGGGGTCTTTGGTGAGGGAGAGGATGAGCTGCGTGTCGTCGGCATAGGATACGATGTTGAGGCCGTGTTGTCGGACGATGGCTGCGAGGGGGGCCATGTAGATGTTGAAGAGGGTGGGGCTCAGTGATGAACCCTGTGGGACTCCACAGGTGATTTTCGTGGGGTCGGAGAGGAAGGGTGGGAGTCTGATCCTTTGGCTTCTTCCGGTGAGGAATGATCGGATCCAGTCCAGGGCTGTTCCTTGTATGCCTGCGTCGTGTAGTCTGGCGACTAGTGTGCGGTGGGAGACGATGTCGAAGGCTGCTGATAGGTCGAGTAGGATGAGGGCTGCGGAGTGGCCTTGGTCCAGGAGGGTGCGGATGTCATCTCTGGTGGCGAGTAGAGCGGTCTCTGTGTTGTGGTTGCTTCGGAATCCGGATTGGGATGGGTCGAGGACGGCGTTCTCTTCAATGAATCGTGTCAGTTTCCTGTTGACTGTTTTCTCTGCAACTTTGGCTGCGAAGGGGAGGAGCCAGATGGGCTGATAGTTCTTGAGGTCAGTGGGGTCAGCTGTGGGCTTCTTGAGCAGGGGTCTGACTTCTGCGCGCTTCCTGGGAAGGTGCCTGTTTTGAAGGTGGTGTTGATGGTGCATTGTAGTTCGGGTGCGATGGTGGCCGCGGCTCTGTGGTAGATGTGAGGGGGGCAGGGGTCGGTGGGGGCCCCCGAGTGGATGCTTTCATGGTCGAGGCGGTGTCTTTGGCCGTGATCGGTGTCCAGTTGGAGATGGTGGGCTGGATGGTGTTTCTGGGGGGCGGGGGCCGTCTGTGGCGCCTGGTGGATGGCCGATGAAGTTGTCGTAGAGGTTTTTGATCTTGAGGTAGAAATAGGTTCCAAGCTTGTCGCAGAGGTCTTGGGATGGTGTGATGTCTGTGGCTTTGCTGCGTGGGTTGGTGAATTCCTGAATGACACTGAAAAGTTCCTTGGAGTTGGTGGAGTTGGCCAGGATTTTGTTGTGGATGAAGTGGTGGCTCTGATCTGGTTATGGTAGTCCATCATGGAGTCCTTGTAGGTGGTGTGGTTTTCGGTTGTCTTGGTGTTTCTCCAGTTCTTCTCCAGTTGTCTGCAGGTGCGTCTGGCTTCTTGGAGAGTGGTGGTGAACCAGGCGGCTTTCCTGGGGCGTTGTCTGTCGGGGTTGTGTAGCGGGCGAGATCGTCTGCGCAGTTGAAGATCCAGGTGTGGAGTTCTCTGGCTGCGTTGTTTGCGTCGTTTGCGTCGGGTGCCCAGGTGTGGTTGTCTCGGGTGAGGGTGGAGTTAAGTTGCTCGTCGGTAACCTTGCTCCAGTTCCTTCGAGGTGGGCGTGGGGCTGGTTTGGGTGCCTTGGGTTTGTTGATGGCGAAGTGTACGCAGTGGTGGTCGGTCCATGGCGGCTGCGTTGTGTGGCTGAATTGGACACTGTTTCCTGCCGCGAAGATGGGGTCGAGGGTGTGTCCTGCTCTGTGGGTCGGTGTGTTGACGAGTTGTTTAAGTCCGATGCTGGCGAGGTTGTCACGAAGGATAGTGGAGTTGGGGTCGCTGGGGTTGTCGAGGTGGAAGTTCAGGTCTCCAATGAGTATGTAGTTTGCTGAGGCGATTTGCGTGGGGTGCGAGGAAGTCGGTGATGGTGGTGGCGAAGGGTGTTCGGGGGCCGAGGGGTCTGTAGATGAGGGTTCCTCGGAGTGTGGCTTTGGGGGTGGTCTGGATCTGGAAGTGCAGGTGTTCGGCGGAGGGGAAGGTTTCGCTGGAGGTGGTGAGGCTGAGGGTGCTCTTGTGGGCGATGGCGATGCCCCCTCCTGGGTGGTTGGGGCGGTCTTTCCTCTGGATCTTGTATCCGTCTGGGATGGCGGTGCTGATGTCGGAGGGGGAGGATGCGTTGGTCCAGGTCTCTGTGAAGAAGGCGATGTCGGGCGAGAGAGAGTCGAGCAGGTTCCAGATTTCTATGGCGTGTTTGTGTACGGAGCGTAAGTTGAGGAGGATGCATTTTAGGGTGTCCCCGGTGCTGGCGTCGGCGGTGTTGGAGGCCGGGGTGGCGGTGAGGGTCTGGCGGCAGTGGAGGCAGGAGAACTGGACGTGGGTCGTGTTTGGCGAGGCCTGTTGGCATTCTCTAAGTCTTCCAGGGTTGAGTGCGAGGAGGGTGGTGGTGTCGTAGCGATGGGTAGTGGGAGGTCCAGGGTTCCTGGCGCTGGCCACGGTCAGGTCGCGGTCGGGTCGCGGACGGGCGCAGACGGGCTTGCCTTGAGTTGAGCTAGAGGATATATTGAGAGCGGTATAGTGTAAAAAATAGGGTTGTGCATTGGATATGCTGAATTAGAAATAAAGTAATAAATAAGTAAAAGTAATAAATATATAGATCCAAAAGTAATAAAGATATAGATCCATAAGTACATGGAAGGTATATAGATGCATAAAGGAAGGTAGTATATGTAGATTAAAGATGCATTAAATAAACTCAGCCTTTCAAGTGTTGTACTTTAAATTAGTACAACATTTTATGTGCTGTTTTGCTCACATGTACTGTATTTTTAACTCACTTTTAACCCCTTTGCTGCTAGGCCCCCCCCCCCGTGCTAAGCCTTTTTTTGGCTATTTGGGGTAGTTCGCGCTTAGGCCCCTGTAACTTTTTGACCACATAAGGTATTCACGCCAAATTTGCGTCCTTTTCTTCCAACAACATGGGGATTCTAAAGGTACCCAGGGTTTGTGGATTTCCCTGGAGGGGACCCAGAAATTAGCCAAAATACAGCTAAATTTTGGTTTTTATGGGAAAAAAGTGCTGCAAATGAAAGCGTCTGGTTTATTCCCTGCAAATGGTATCAACAAAAGGTTTGTGGGGCTGAAATCACCATTTTTCCAGCTTTTAGGGACTGACAGACTTTTGTCAGAAAACCAACATTTTTTACACAGTTTTGGCATTTTACTGGGTTATAGCCTATTTTTGCTATTTTTTGTGCTTTCAACCTTCTTCCAGTTAATGGTAGAAATGGGTATGAAAGCAATAATGGATCCTGGAAAGCTATACATTTTAGAAAAGTAGACAAAATTCTGAATTCATAAAAGACTCCAAACACTGCGGCTGACCCTTGATTCAGCACCTCAATCCTTGTTCAATACATATAAATGTCATGTGCATAACACTTCCGGAGTCTGCCGCAATTAGACTCCACTGGAAACCAGACCAAAGATTTAAAATTAACGGAAGGTGCACCAAGCTAAAAGTCCAGACGTTAATAGAAGTGTCCTTTAAATTTCCTTTATTCCTTGTAGTAAAACAAGCAGACAAATCTCAGCCAACGCGTTTCGTTCTTTTCAACAGAACTTCCTCAGGGCAAGTGCTGCATTCAAAATGTTACAAAGTCTTCCGAGGAAAATGGTACCTCACTTGTGTGGGTAGGCCTAGTGCCCGCGACAGGAAACGGCCCAAAACGCAACGTGGACACACCACATTTTCACAGTGAAAACGGACCCTTTTTTTGCAAAGTGCCTAGCTGTAGATTTTGAACCCTAGCTCTGCCGGCACCTAGGGAAACCTAGCAAACCTATACATTTTTTAAAACTAGACACCCAGGGAAATCCAGGATGGGGTGACTTAACTGGCTCTCACCAGGTTCTGTTACCCAGAATCCCTTGCAAACCTCAAAATTTGTCAAAAAAAACAAATTTTCCTCACATTTCTGTGGTGGAAAGTTCTGGAATCTGCGTGGATCCACAAAATTCCACTCACCCCGCATTCCCCAAAATCTTCCGACAAAAATGGTACCTCACTTGTGTGGGTAGGCCTAGTGCCCGCAACAGGAAACGGCCCAAAACGCAACGTGGACCCACCACATTTTACAGTGAAAACTGACACTATTTTGCAAAGTGCCTAGCTGTAGATTTTGAACCTTATCTCTGCCGGCACCTAGGGAAACCTAGCAAACCTATAGATTTTTGAAAACTAGACTTTTTTCTCAAATTTCTGTGTGGGAAAGTTCTGGAATCTACGTGGATCCACAAATTTCCTACCACCCAGCGTTCCCCCAGGTCTCCCGATAAAAATGATACCTCACTCGCGTGGGTGGGTCAAGTACCCGCGACAGGCAAGGGCCCAAAACTTATTGAGGAGACATCAAAATGACCTATCACAAAACAACCTGGTTTTGCAAGGGGGGTCACCTGGGTTTTTGGCCTTGCTGGACTCCCCCGGGTGTCTAGTTTTCAGAAATGTGTGGGTTTGGTAGGTTTCCCTAGGTGGCCGCCGAGCCCGGGGCCAAAACTCATGGGACCCCCTTGCAAAACCAGGTTGTTTTGTGATAGGTAATTTTGATGTCGCCTCAATAGGTTTTGGGCCCTTGCCTGTCGCGGGTACTTGACCTACCCACGCGAGTGAGGTACCATTTTTTTGATATGCAAATTTTTATTGTTTTGACAGTAAACAACACCAGCAAATCAGCAATGTACATTACAAGTGACAGGTCATAACCAATGGCACGATTATTAAAGCGTTCGGAACGTTTAAGTACAGACAGAAATGAGTTTGGCCTCCCCCACTTAATTATCCCAATGCCCCCAACCACTTGCCCCACACCCTGCGATACTTTTTGGGACAACCTCATGCCTCGTAGATGGGCCTCTCCTGCGCGGCACACCAGTCCACCCCTCTCTGCCACTTCCCGGGGCAAGGCGGATCGGGACATTTCCAGGACGCCACTATGTCCCTCTTAGCCACCACCATCGCTGTATTAAAAAACAATTTTTCATTTCTAGACCCATATAACCCATCTGTAATTCCCAGGAGGGAGTGCCGTGGATCATGAGGGACCAACCACCCCAGTACGTCTGTGAGCTCCTCCTCAATGTTGCCCCAGAACCGAGCCAGACGGGGGCATGCCCATACCATGTAGAAGAAATCAGCCGGGTCGTGACCACACCTGGTGCAAGAGGCAGTCGGGCATAAGCCGGCCCGATGGAGGCGCTGTGGGGTCAGGTATGCTGCGTGCAGGTAGTATAGTTGAACCAGACGGAGTCTAGCTGATGCGGTGACCGTTTTGGGTGCCATGAGATCATCGCGCCAGTCCTCCTCGTCTAGAGTGCCCACCCACTCCTCCCATCGGCCTCTAAGCCAGTCCAACGAGGTCGGGGTGTTGTTGACCAATGTCCGGTAAATGCGGGAGATACCCCCTTTCCCCAGGTCCCCCAGCATAGTCTGTGCCTCGGGAGGACTGTATTCGGGGATCCGTGTGTCGTCCGAGATGTGTGCGTGGAGGGCATGTCGCAGCTGCAGATATTTGTAAAATTGCGTCGGGTGCAGGGTATACCGGGTGCGAAGGTCTTGGAAGGATCGCATATGGCCGCTTGTCCATACGTCCCCCAGTTGCGAGATCCCTATAAGGTCCCAAGATCTAAAGCCCTGCAACCCACTAACCTCCCAGAGCCAGGTGCCATGCCAGAGAGGCGTACACTGAGTCAGCTTGTGCGTCCAGTGAGTATGGCGCAGTGCCGCTCGCCAAGCCAACAGCGCGGTGCGCGTCACCTCAGGTAAGCTGGATGGAATGGACTCCCCGTATAGCAGAGATTGGATTTTGGACAGGCCTAACTCGCCCAGTTCAAGCCTATAAGCCGGATCGGACCAGGCCCCATTAAACCAGTCGTGTATGGACAGTAAACGTGTAGCCAAATAGTACAGATATAAGTGAGTCATCCCCATGCCCCCATCGAAGGAGGGAACCCGACATAAGTTCAGAGCCAGACGGACTCTCCCTTTCCCCCAGAGGAACCTGGAGGCCATACTGTCCATCTCCCGAAACCAGGCCCTCGGAAAGCAAAGGGGGGTGTTCTGAAGAACATAAAGGAACCTGGGGAGAATCATCATTTTGAACAGGGCGACTCTCCCCAATGGGTTCAAAGGTAACGCCTGCCACTTCTGCAGATCCGCCTTGGCCCTCTTTACCAGCGGGGTAACGTTGAGGGACCAGCCCAGTTCGGGGAGAAGTGTCACCCATATTCCTAAATACTTGAAGGACTGGCGTCGTAGCGGTATGTTAGATTGCCAATCGAAGCAGTCTCTAGACGGGTGTAGAGGGACCAGGACAGACTTAGCGGGATTAAGCCGGAGGCCGGAGGCTTGCTCAAAGGAGTGCAGAATCTGGAGGCATTGAGGGCCGGATTGGGTGGGGTTTGCTAGATCAATTAGGACATCGTCCGCGTAGAGAGCGATCTTATCAACCTCTGCTTTGGGCCATTCCCACCCTTGCATACGTCCCTCAGACCTTATCAAGGTCGCCAGGGGCTCCATCGCTAGGGCGAAGAGCAGGGGAGAAAGGGGACATCCCTGTCTTGTTCCCCTGCGAACAGAGAAGGGTTCCGACAAGACCCCATTGACTAGGACTCGCGCTCGTGGGTGGGCATACAGGACACGCACCAGATTCCGGAAGTGGGAACCAAAGCCCATCTCGGTGAGGACATCGTCCAGATACCTCCAGTCCACCGAGTCGAAAGCCTTCTCGAAGTCTACGAGGAGGAGCGCTAAGTAGGGGGTAAGCCGGTGACGGTGGGCCAGGGCCAGGTGCAACCTCCGGAGACAGTGCCGGGTACCGCACGAAGGCATGAACCCGCATTGGTCCGGGTGAACCAACGTGGACAGGTAAGGTCTCAGCCGTTGGGCAAGAATCGCGGCATACAGTTTAACCTCTGTGCTGATAAGGGAAATGGGGCGGTATTCTGAACATCGCGGAGAGGGCGGTTGAGATTTTGGAAGAACCACGATGGTGGCCATGTCCGTCTCGGGTGGGAAGGAACCCTTTTCGGCGGCTTCGTCGAACAAGTCGGCGAGGTGCGGGACGAGGGTCTCGCGATATAGAGCATAATATTCCTGGGGGAGGCCATCAGGGCCCGGGGTCTTGCCCGAAGAGGTAAGGGCTATCGCTTCCCCAATCTCTTCACAGGAAATAGGGCGATCCAGATCCGCCCGAGCGGGCGAATCCAACTGAGGAAGGCGAACTTCTCCCGCCTCGAGCAAGGCATTAAGCGATAATGTTGGGGTCCTTGCAGCGTAAAGCTGGCGATAGTAGGAAGCAAAGGAACGAGCCATTTCCACCGGGGATCGGTGTACTGACCCGTCTAAGCCCATTATCTCCGGAATAATGCGGTTCGCCCTGGGAAAGGTGGCTAGTCTATGGAGAATCGAGCCGTTCTTGTCCCCCCAGCCATATACTCTAGCCACGGAGGACCTCCAGAGGAGTTTGGCGGCCTCTAGCGAAAGCTGCTTGATCTCAGCGCAAAGAAGAGCGAGTTGTCTCTCCTTGGAAGTGTCGTCGATCGTCGACGGGGATTGTTTGAGACGGAGCGCCTGCGCTTCCCGCAAGGTGATTTGTTGCAGCAGCGCCTGCCGCTGGCGCTTGAGCTGGCCCTTAGTGAAGCCCCGAATAGTAGCTTTGCTCGCCTCCCACAAGGTGCCCGGCAATGCTACAGACCCATCATTGGTCAGGAAATACTGCTTAAGCTCAGTCCCCACTGCCTTCCTGAATTCTTTGTCCTGAAGGAACCATGCGTTCATCCTCCACGTCGGACGCACCGATGGAGGGAGAGCCCCCATACTAAGTAGCACCGGAGAATGGTCAGAAATCCCCATGGGGAGGATACGGACGTCTTGAATCGCAGTGCAGTCGGTCGGGGGGACGAAGATCGCGTCGATGCGCGCCTGCGTGTGGTGAGCTGCAGAGGTGTGGGTGAACTGTGTAATGTGGGGTTGCCAGGTACGCCACGCATCGCAGAGGCCCAGGGACTCGGCCCAATTCGTTAATTGTTTCACCTGCGCAATTCTTGTGTGGGATGGGGGGCCTGTTGTGTCGAGGTCTGGTGAGGAAACTGTATTGAAGTCGCCCCCGATAAAAGTGGAACCCGGGGACAAGGAGGACAACAGATCGGTGGAGTGTTTCAGGGTTGTCGTGAGCATCGAGGGGGGTGAGTACATGGATACGAGATTAAGGGGATTGCCATTCAGCGAGCCACAAAGGGCCACTGACATTCCCTGTGGATCATGAATAACCCGTGTGAGCACGTAGGGAAGGGTACGTTTCAACAGGACAGCCACCCCACGGGAGCCCCGGGTGAAGCCTGAGTGCCATACTCTGTCATATCCGTAGCGTGCCAGGAAGGGGCAGTGATTGCCCATCAAGTGCGTTTCCTGAAGCAGGAGAACCTCTACCCCGAGGCGCTGTGCATAGCGTAATACGGCCATACGTTTAAGTCGGTCTAGGAGTCCGTTAACGTTCCACGACAGAACATGAAGGGAGGCCCCTGGAATGGACATGTCAGTCATGGAGGGAGGTGGTCATAGTGGTAGAACGGAGCATTACAGAAAGTCGTGAATAAGTGAGGGATCTTGTGCCTGCGTGGCAGGGTGCCTGTGAGAAGCTGTATGTACGGAGTGTCGCGTGATTGCTGGTACAACAAAGCAATAAGAAACAACAACCTTTGGGAAAAGGAAACAATCCCAACCCCACCCCCACCCTATACTTCGAGAACAGAAGCATCTGTCAACTCCCCTAGTCAAACAAGAACCAAACTAAAACGCTCAGGTTGAGTTGCGTGGAGGACCCCTCCATGTAGACGGATATGCGGTGTCTCGGCAGAAAGACGGTGAGTTAGAGCAAAAAGTCTGCCACGACCCTGGGCCCCCATGGGACCGGGGCGCGCCCTCAGAGGGTTCATACCATCGGTTGTTCCCAAAAGAACCTCAGAGAGCTGGGCTGCGGGAGAGGTCCGAGTCCTCCCTCGGGGAGTCACGCTGAGCAGGTGACGGATGAGCCACAGGTGGACCGCCAGATGCTTGATGCCGGAGGCGAGGAGGAGAGTCTGAGGGGCTTGAAGAGTCTCGGAGTCCGGCCAGGCTTGATGATCTTTGTGACGCAGCCTGGGACAGGCGCCTCCTGCGGGGCTGCTTGTGTCGCCTGCGTTGGCGCCCCGGTGACCGTGGCCGTGCAGATTGAGAGCCCGAGGGCTTGGGGGACAGGTTACGTTGCAGCCGGAGGGGCTGGTCTTCCGTCAACCAGGTCCAGGCCGCCTGGGGCGAGTCAAAAAACTGCGTAGTGTCTTGGAAAACCACGCGCAGGCGTGCTGGGAACTGAAGCTGATACCGTAGACCCAGGGATCGTAATTTCTTTTTAACCTCCGTGTAGGAGCGGCGTCGATCTTGTACCTCCTTAGTGTAATCAGGGAACACCATGATATTGTGGTTTGGGAATTTGAGGGGTCCCTGGGAGCGCGCCTCGCGCAGGATGGCGTCCCTGTCCTTGAAATTGAGGATTTTTAACATAATAGGGCAAGGAGGGGCCCCGACAGGTGGCTTTGGTGCGAGGGACCGATGCGCTCTCTCCACCACGAACCATGCGGAGAGGGAGTCCTTGGGCATCCATGCCGTGAACCAGGCCTCTACAAAGGCGGCTACTTGGGTCGTCTCAACCCCTTCAGGGAACCCCACGAGGCGGAGGTTGTTGCGGCGTGCCCGGTTCTCAGCGTCCTCTGCACGCCGATGGAGTTCTTTGGTGTGGGATTGGAGGTTGGCCCCCTGTTCCTTCAGCTGAAGGATATCGTCTTCCGCCGTTGAGATTCGGGATTCAGCCTCTGTTATTCGGGCCGTGGCGTTACGGAGGTCCTGCCGGAGGAGGGACACGTCCACCTTGACCTCCCCGATCTTCCCCTCCACCGAGGCCTGCGAGGCGCTGATAGCTTGTAAGATGGTTGCTAAATCCTTGCCCGGGAGGGGGGGGCCCGTCCGCCTGCCCAGGGGGTTCATGCTCAGAAGTGGTGAACCGGTCCATCTTCGTTTGTGTGGGGGCGGTTGTGGTTTTAGATGCCCTGTCTCTCCCCATGGTTGGCGGCAAAAACGTGCTCCGGCATGAGCTTCAGGAGCCAGATGGAGGAAACCGAGACCAGGTACATGCCCCGGCCGAAGTCGTGTGATCTCCTAGAACCGAGGGCCACGAGGGTGGGATGGAGGCCGCCGTTGGAAGAGGAGGTGGGAGATGGATACAGTCTCCCCGGCTGCCGCTTGCCAAAGGGATCTTACCGCATGGATGGGAAGGAGCGGGGTCGTGAGCACGGGGGCGACGGGTGTCCACCGCAGCGAGTCTCCGTGTCGGGTTAAGGCACGGTGAGGTCTGCTTGAGGGCACAGTATTGTGCAAGGGTCCCCGGCTTCAGCGGCCTGGGGAGGAGATGGGGCCCGTTCCCGGGAGCCCCTGCCACCCGACCAATGCAGCTGATCTCCCCCCCTCGCCCAGCTAGCCACCAACCAGCGCAAAGCGCCACCACCGAGGCAACGCGATGACTCACCACCGGAGTCCCATCCGTCGAGTATGAGGGGGGGTGCTGGAGATCCTCGTCACTGGAAGGGCACCTCTAGAATTACAGGCTGGCCTGGTTGAGAGGCAGGTGCAGTCTCATGAGAAGAAGGGGGGGCCTGCCTCAGGGAGGTCGCCAGCCGAGCCCTGCGCCGCCGCCGGAAATGGCGGCCGAAGGAGAAAGAAGGGGCGCCTCGCCTCCACGCAAGCCAAGTCGGGGACGCGGGAGACAGGCCATAGTTGAGAGTGGCAGGGCCAAGCGGGGTCCGTTGTTCCGGAACTGCAGGTCGCCCGGCCCCCCGCACCTCCAGCGGTAAGGGCCGTGAGAGCCAGGTCGGATGGGGAAGGAGACCAACGGGCCCGTCCAGGGGGAGGGAGACCCCCGCTGCCCGAAATGTGCAGCCAACGGGGGCTGCCCCGCCACTCCAAAAGGCAAGTCCCAGGCACGGAGGAGAACGTAGGGGCAAAGTCCCAGTGGCCCCCGGGACCCCACTGCATTGGGCAGAGCGAAAAAGGTAGGGGGACGGGAAGCCTAACGCCAACCTCCCGCACCGCTGCCCGATATGGCAGCCAGTCCCCAGCACCGTCCCCACTCACCGGGCAGTCTTGTGTCCACCGGTCCCAGGCCAGACTCCACCGATGGAATTAGGCGGCCAGCTCCAGGACACCACCTCTCCGGCCCTGGAAGGAGGCTCTCCGGATCGTCATTTCCCCCACTCTCACCACCTCTGCACGGGCCCGATCAGGATGTATAGGCGGGGAGTAGGCCCCCCGGGCTCACCAGCCATGGGCTCCGAGCGCCGCCATTTTGCGCGTGGGATGCACAGGGGAGGCTGCAACCCCGACCCGGTCAGCAGGCAGCCGGAGCAGCACTCGGGAGTCAGGTTAGCTGTCACCTCAGTTTCACGGTGGGCAGGAAGTGCGGCACCGACCGGCACCCTCAGGACAAGGATGCCGTGCTCACTGGCGGGTCGCGGGAGAGGCCGCCATTTTGCAGCCCCGGGGCCTCAGGGATGCAGGGCCGTAACAGGGCTCCAGGAGCTCAGAACCGGCAATCAGACGGACCGGAGCAGTGCTCCTGCTACAGGGAACCTCTGCGAGCAGGGACGAAGTTCGGATGGCTGCCGCTGACAGTAGGATGTGAGGCGGATGACTGAGGGGTCCGGAGCACTCTCAGAGTGCGACCGCCATCTTTTTTTTTTTTTCTTAAATTCTTTTTTTATTAGTGCAAAAAAAAAATACAATTATTATAATCTTCAAAGCATAACACAAGACAACAAAATATATCAACTTATAGTTTACAGCGATATAAAAGGAGCAATAAAAATTATGCACATTTTAATAAGCGGTGAAAAGCAAAAGCATGTTGCCAGGCCCTTCTGGGAACGAGCAAACTAATTTGACAATCTTAGAGCCTCGCCAAAGACGCCCGGATACACGGGGGGCAAAAAGTAAAGAGCCATCAGAAGGAGCTGACTTTTTGGAAAAGGTTGAAAAGTCTTTAAAACGGGCTAAAAATACTCAAGTAAAGATTCACAGAGTTGCTGATTTTGGATCATCTCTGCCAAAAGTGCAAACTGGTCAACCGCTTATTTCAAATATTTTCCCTCCAAATGAGGGGAAACCACCCAAGTTAATGGCGGGGACTTTGGCGGTAACCGATGGTGTTCAAGTTGGGGATAGTGCGGTTGAAGCTCTCCCCGAGCTGGAAAAGGTGATCATTATTTCTAGCTCCCAGTTTACTCCGGCTATTAGCGCTGGAGGGGCTCAGGAAGAGAGTACTCCTGATCAAACACTTTCCAACTCCATAGTCGAGAGAACTGACATATTGACAGTCTGTGGTGATAACATAACTGACAAAGAGGAAATCCAAGACCCTCCGCCGAGAACGCCTGATAACATAGACAAATTTTACTCATTGACCGATGAGTCAATTGAAAGTGCGGCAAATTCGAGTGAAGAAGGGAGCGACAATTGGAACAATGGTACAGATTCAGAGCGCTCCGCAAGAACTACTACAAAGAAGAAGAACCTGCGCAGGAAATCCAGCCGTAATAAGGATCGTAGGACCCCAGAAGAGGGGAGCTTGTTGGACTTAAAGTGGGATTATTCTGCATCTCTACTGTCAGACTCGACAGAACTTTCAAAGTGTCCAAAGGAGCTCTTCAACCCTCCGGGAGGCGCTGGCTGCGTGGCAGCTGCTCTTGAGAAGGAACCCACATTGGCTGATCTGCTGTATTCCATCAAGAGTTTTCAGGAGGAGGTCAAGCAAGATAGCAGGAGAGCACGCCAAGCCACACAGAAACTACAAGGGACAGTTAGAAAAGTGGGCAAGACGTGCGATGAGATTGCGGATAGAATGGCTTCAGTTGAAATACGGACTGAAAACCTTGAGAAGGATGTGGCTATCCTGCAAACGCAAGGAGACAAACATGAGGGGATTGTGAAGGATCTTATGCTCAAGGTTGAGGAGCAAGAAAATAGATTACGGCGCAATAATTTACGCGTTCTTGGCATCCCGGAGGGAGCAGAGGGGAACGATCCCAAGACCTTTATGGTTACACTCTTTAAGGGAGCTTTCCCGGATTTACACTCCTGGGACTGGGACAAGGAAATCCAGCGAGTACATCGCTTCCCCTAACACCATCTAAACGCTCTAGCTCCGCCTCTCAATACCCTCGAGCTATGTTAATATTCTTTGGGAACTTTCTTTTGCGGCAGCTTCTTTATGACTTAGCACGGCCAACGAGCAAGAAAGAATACAATGGCATTATCTTTTTCACACGGCCTGACTTTGCACATGCCACAGTGGAACGTAGATGGAGGATGAGACAACTTTTTGTTCCTTTTCAGCAACTTGGTGCCACGGTATTTCTCCAGAATCCTGCCCGCTTAAAGGTCATTTATAAGGGCTCCACGAGAAGCTTCATTTCTGAAGTTCAGGCACAAGCATTTTTATCTGAGATTTCAGAAAAGTAATAGGAAGGTACTAACGACTTAAAATCGAGCTCCGAATTTTAGAACTCAGAAAGTGAGCTTTCTTAATAGCCTTAGTATTATTGTAGGTTGATTGGTAGCTCACTTGATACCTAGGGAAGTTTCATGTTAGACAGGGCTGTCACGATGGAGAATTATCGACCGGGGGAGGGCGGCACTGTTGCTCGGATGCCTTCACCCTGGCTGAGCTTGAGCCAGGTAACCTCATTGGGAGGTGGTGGGTGGGGGGAAGGATGGGAGAGGGGCAGGTTTAGGGGCAAGGGAGGGAAGGGGTTGGTACTTTGGTGTTTTGTCTTATATGGTTTGGCAAAGGAAAAAAAAGAGGGAAAAAAAAGCTTATTCTTTAATGTATAATTTACGGATAGCAACAATTAATATTTGTGGCCTTAATGACGTGAAGAAACGGAGGAGTACAGCGATGGGCTTACGATTGTTAAAAGCTGATGTGATATGTATGCAGGAGACGCATATTGAAAGGGCTCAATCGCATTTGTTAGATACTCTTGGAAATACCCTGGTAGGGGCTACGACTCAAAATTCAAGGACACGGGGGGTTGCAATTTTGTCAGCTAATCATGCTATCCGGTTTATAAGAACAATAGCTGATCAGAATGGGAGATGGGTAATCACTGAATGCTGTACGGATAATGGGGCTCCAATTACAATAGGTGCTGTTTATGGGAGTATCTTAGATGACCCGACGGTCTTCAATCATATAAATAATGAATTAGCTACCTGGCCGCTACCTATAATCATCTGCGGGGATTTTAATATAAATCTACCTGCTAATCAGAATATTGTTCTCGACAATCATTGGATATATAATGGTCGCAAGCCCAAGGTCTTTGAGGCCTTAAGAACTCTGTGTCGGGAACAAGCACTTTTTGATATTTGGAATTTGCGGCATCCTACGGACCCTGGTTTTACCTTTTTTTCTTTTCCTCATAAGAAACATACCAGATTAGATTTTTTCTTTGCATCACATACTATTATGCATGCTTGCTCAATTCAGAAGGCTCCACGCATATTGGCTGACCATAATCCGTTAGTGCTAGAACTTAAGGGGCTCGGGCCATGTAATATTCCAGGGTCTAAGTGGAGCTTCGAACGCTCCCTACTTTTGAATGATGAGTACTGTGCTCATATGAAGAAATGGATACCTCAGTTCATCATGGAGAATATAGGGAGTACTGGTGTGGAGATTGTCTGGGATGCATTGAAAGCTGGAGTTCGGGGAGAGACACTTAGCTTCTCGTTAGCCTTGAATAAGGGAAAGCGATACATTCTTAAGGTTATGCAGAACGATTTAGCTGCTGCAGAGGAAGGCCTGATTGACACAATCCAGGCTGGTAGAGACACGATGGAAGCTTGTAATAAAGTAATGGTTACCAAGGCAAAACTTTTAGAGGTAATAACTAAGAAAGCGGCAGAGAGATTAGCGGTTTGGCGCATGAAGGCGTATGAGTGTAGTGAGCAGGTTGGGCACCATCTTGCGACTCGGGCCAGACAGAGAATGACTCAAAATATGATAGCTGAAATTAACGACCCTGCAGGAGGAAGTACCTCTGACCCGGAGTGTATTCGCAAGGTATTCTTTTCATTTTATCAAAATTTATATCATGAGGATGCTTCCAATAATATAGGTGAAGTAATTTCTTATATTAATCAGGCTTCGGCGGCACACTTTTCTCAGGAAGAGCAACAGCAACTTGAGGAACCTCCTCAATGGGTGGATATCCTGTTATGTATTAGTAGTCTTCCGAGTGGTAAAGCCACTGGATTAGACAATTTACCCTTAGAGTTTTATAAGAAATTTGCCCCACAGTTAAAAGAGCTGATGCTTCCCTTGTTTTTGCATGTTTTTAGAGGAGGTAAGCCGCCTCAGTCCTGGACGCAGGCAAAAATTATAGTCTTTCTTAAAAAAAAAAAATACCACAAGACCCCGGCTCCTACCGCCCTATTACGTTAATCAACGCTGATAACAAGATATACTCTAAGATTCTCGCCATACGCTTAGCTTCGGTTATTCATAAGGTTGTTTCTCCCCGACAACATGGTTTTATACCAGGACGTGGCACAACTGATCATATAAGAAGAGTCATATCATTATTTGATGCTGCTACCATTGCAGGAAAACCAATAGCACTTATATTGCTAGATGCCGAGAAGGCCTTTGACAGGGTTTCCTGGGTTTTCCTTTGGGAGACCCTGTCGAGGGTCGGAGTCAGCGAGGGGCTGGTGCAGGCCTTCAAGATGCTTTATTTTCAACCCAGTGCAAAACTTTTTATAAACGGTGCATTTACAGATTCCTTTGAAATTACTAGGGGCACGCGTCAGGGCTGCCCAAGCTCCCCGCTGCTGTTTGCTTTATATATCGATCCATTTTTACGGCTTCTGGAGACTAATAGGATTATCAGACCTGTTGAATCCCAGGGATGGGAAACTAAAATTTTGGCGTACGCCGATGATATTGCTATTATTACACCCGAACCCGATACAGCATTATTAGAGATCGAAGGGGAAGCTGTTAGATTTGGGCAAGTTTCGGGGTACTCTCTCAATACTACCAAAACTCAGATTCTTTGTAAAAATGTTAATATGATCGATACTAGCAGACAGGTAGAGAAGGCAACATACCTTGGAATTGAAGTCTTGGCTAATATGGACACAATCGTTAATTGTAACATCAACCCATTGATTGTTAAATCCAAAACTGAATTAATGAGAATACACAATCTACATCTATCAATTATTGGTAGATGCAATATAATTAAAATGATATTTTTTCCCAAATTTTTGTATTTGTTAAGGGCAATTCCTTTAGAATTTTCCACTATGTGTCTTAAACAAATCGAAGACCTATTTTCAAGGTTTATCTGGGCATATGAAAAACCTAGACGATCATACAAATTTTTATCTCTTTCAAGAGAAAGGGGAGGTTTGGCTTTACCTAATATCCGATTATACTACTGGGTTACTACCCTGTTATCTAATCTAACTCTGATTTCTGAAAAATCGAGAGATAGCACAGTCAATGAAATACCATCATCTATAGAACTTATAATGGGTAAGGATGCATGGGGCTGGCTCTGGAAATTTCTGAATGATAGTCATTATAAAAAAGTACGATTTAAATCACTAATTGGCGGATTTGGTGTTATGAGGCAAGTACGGAAATTATTAGGGCTGGGAAGATTAAATTATTACACTCCGATCTCTAATAATCCCAATCTACCGGAAATTTTTAGAGATTCTGTTGCTAAAAGATGGTGTGAAGCTGGCATATCTAAATTAGGTGATTTATATTCTTTGTCAAATATCGCTAGCTTTGATAGCCTCAAAGCTACATATAATTTAGATCGGAGGGACTTTTACAAATATTTGCAAGTCCGGGATTTTTTAAGCAAAAAAGGGGGAGGCCCTTCTGGCTTTGATAAAATTGCTATGATACATAGACTAAGGAAAAATGCTACGCTTTCCATCGGAGAAGTTTATTCCTTCTTCAATGCTTTACTGCCTGATGATTTGGAGATCAGAGCTGGGAAATGGAAGATAGAAATAGGATTGCAGGAAGATTTATTTTTTCACTCGTTAGAATTAGCTCAGAAAATCTTAATCCCGGCTCGACTTCAGGCTCAATATTATAAATCATGTTTTTCACTCTATTATACTCCCAAAAAATAGCTAAATGGGCAACAGGGAGAGGAACTCACTGCCCTCGGTGTTTATTATTTCAGGCTGACCTAAATCACATGTTCAATGCATGTAGTGCCTTGAGGAATATAAAACAGGAAATCTCTAAAATTTTTAAAGAAGTACTTGGGATCGATGTTCTTTTATCATCGTCTCTGATAGGACTTGGGGTGGATTCACAACTACAAGGGAAGCCTGGAGAGTATCTTGTGTTTATTGGCATGGCTATACTACGTCTTTGCCTAGCTTCTGCCTGGCTGGATTCAACTCCTCCTGGATTTCAGCAATGGCTGTCCCGTTTACTGGCAAATTATCATTTCGAGAAAGCTATTTACTCGAAAAGAGGGCTGAGGGCCCGCTCCAAAGGTCTAAAAATTTGGGCTCTGTTGACGGCTTGGCTTGAGAAGTATTAGGCCAATTGAGTTTGACTTTTGAATTTTTTTTTTTTTTGATTTTGCCTTTTTGTCCAACCCCTGGGGGGAGGGGAGGGTGGGGTCAAGGGTTGAAGGGGTGGGGGTAGGGGTCTAAAATTATTAAAATGTGCGACCGCCATCTTGACGCCTCAGTGAGGTACCATTTTTATCGGGAGACCTGGGGGAACGCTGGGTGGTAGGAAATTTGTGGATCCACGCAGATTCCAGAACTTTCCCACACAGAAATTTGAGAAAAAAATGATTTTTTCAGCTAAATTTGAGGTTTGCAGGGGATTCTGGGTAGGGAAATGTTGGGGGACCCACGAAAGCCATACCTTGCTGGTCTCCCCCGGGTGTCTAATTTTCAGAAATGTGTGGGTTTGATAGGTTTCCCTAGATGGCCGCCGAGCCCGGGGCCAAAACCTCATGGGACCCCCCCTTGAAAAACCAGGTTGTTTTGTGATAGGTAATTTTGATGTCGCCTCAATAGGTTTTGGGCCCTTGCCTGTCTCGGGTACTTGACCCACCCACACAAGTGAGGTACCATTTTTCTAGGAAGACTTTGGGGAATGCGGGGTGGGTGGAATTTTGTGGATCCACACAGATTCCAGAACTTTCCACCACAGAAATGTGAGGAAAATGTGTTTTTTGGGACAAATTTTGAGGTTTGCAAGGGATTCTGGGTAACAGAACCTGGTGAGAGCCAAACAAGTCACCCCATCCTGGATTCCCCTGGGTGTCTAGTTTTCAAAAATGTATAGGTTTGCTAGGTGTCCCTAGGTGCCGGCAGAGCTAGGGTTCAAAATCTACAGCTAGGCACTTTGTAAAATAGTGTCAGTTTTCGCTGTAAAATGTGGTGTGTCCACGTTGCGTTTTGGGCCGTTTCCTGTCGCGGGCACTAGGCCTACCCACACAAGTGAGGGACCATTTTTCTCGGAAGACTTTGGGGAATGCAGGGTGGGTGGAATTTTGTGGATCCACGCAGATTCCAGAACTTGCCACCACAGAAATGTGAGAAAAATGTGTTTTTTTTGACAGATTTTGAGGTTTGCAAGGGATTCTGGGTAACAGAACCTGGTGAGAGCCAGTCAAGTCACCCCATCCTGGATTCCCCTGGGTGTCTAGTTTTAAAAAATGTATAGGTTTGCTAGGTTCCCCTAGGTGCCGGCAGAGCTAGGGTTCAAAATCTACAGCTAGGCACTTTGCAAAAAAAGGGTCCGTTTTCACTGTGAAAATATGGTGTGTCCACGTTGCGTTTTGGGCCGTTTCCTGTCGCGGGCACTAGGCCTACCCACACAAGTGAGGTACCATTTTTCTCGGAAGACTTTGAGGAATGCGGGGTGGGTGGAATTTTGTGGATCCACGCAGATCCCAGAACTTTCCATCACAGAAATGTGAGGAAAATGTTTTTTTTTAAAACTAAGTTTGAGGTTTGCAAGGGATTCTGGGTAACAGAACCTGGTGAGAGGCACACAAGTCACCCCATCCTGTATTCCCCTTGGTGTCTAGTTTTAAAAAATGTACAGGCTTGCTAGGTTTTCCTATGTGCCGGCTGCGCTAGGGCCCAAAATCCACAGGTAGGCACATTGCTAAAAACAAGTCAGTGCCTAGTGGGCTTTCTGCCGCCCTGGGGGGGAAATCGGGAGGGGGTTTGCCCCGATATGCCCCCAAGGGGGGCAGAAAGACTGTGGGTATTTTTCTGGAGGGTGGGGGCATTGGTATGCCCATTCTGGGCAGCCCCCTCCCCCACGCATAAAAAAGCCAGCATAATCGCTGGCACCTAGTGGGCTTTCTGCCCCCCCGGGGGCAGATCAGGGGCCACTGCCCCCATCCGCCCCCCGGGGGGCAGAAAGACTGTGGCATTTTTGGGGGAGGTGTGGGCATTGGCATGCCCATTCTGGGCTGACCTCACCCCTGAATTTAAAAAATATATATTTCCTGAGGCCTAGTGGGCTTTCTGCCCCCCGGGGGTCCGAAAAGGGGCTATTGCACCAATACGCCTCTGGAGAGGGGCAGAAAGACTGTGGTAATTGTTTTTGGGGTGGGGCATTATCATGCCCATTCTGGGCAGCCGCCACCCCTACATCATAAAAAAAAAATCCCTGGTGCCTAGTGGGCTTTCTGCCCCCCCCGGGGGCAGATCAGGGGCTACTGCCCCATCTGCCCCTGGGGGGAGCAGAAAGACTGTTGCATTTTTGGGGGGGGCATTGGCCTGCCCATCTTGGGCAGCCCCCACCCCTACATCAATAAAAGAATCCCTGGTTTCTAATGGGCTTTCTGGCCCCCGGGGGGGCAGAAAGACTGACATTTCTCTGGGGGAGTGGGGGCATTGCCATGCCCTTTTTGGGCAGCCCCCACCCCAACATCAATAAAAAAAAATCCCTGGTTTCCAGTGGGCTTTCTGCCCCTGCTATGCCCCAAGAAATATGGGGGGAGCAAAGGCCCTTGCCCTAGGGGCCGCTCCCCCCTCCCTGCTGCTAGTGGGTGGATCCCTGCTTGGGGATCGCCCTCCTGGGGTGATCCCCAAGCAGGGATCCAATAGGGAAGGATACCATTGGAAAGGGGAGATTCTCCCCTTTCCAACGATACCTCTCCCATCTGTTTCGGTGCTCGGGGGGCTGAGATAGCCCCACAAGCACCGAAACTGAGAAACTGAAATTAAGTTTCAGTTTCGTTTTCATTGCAATGACGATAGCACGCCATGCGCGCGATCGTCATTACAACGAAATTCAAAAATAGGCCTGGGGAGGTTGGGGAAGCTCTTCACCACCTCCCCAGGCAAAAAAAAAAATGGGAAATCCCTCTGCTGTCTGCAGCAGAGGGATTTTCTGAGCATGTGCTCATGACGGAATGGTTCCGTCATGAGCACACTTGAACTTGTGCTCATGACGGAACCATTCCGTCATGAGCATGGAAGGGGTTAAGACCTGTATATTGTTAAACATTTATACAAAAAAGGTACATAATTATTTTTCATACATATATTTTTTAGACATAGTACTTTGCATTTTTATAGTGAATTTTTCAGTATATAATAATTAGCACTATTCAATATAGAGTTATATTTTATAGTACTACTTTACTTATACATTTGTATTTGTTCAATACATTGTTTAACACTTTTTCAACATTTAATACATTTTTACATACATTTTAATACTTTTTAATAAGTTTTTGTAACATTTTTAGGTCTCGCGCCTAGCGGTGCGCTGCGTGAGCACCGGTGCACTGCACAGCAGTGCTCACGCAGCGCAAGACATTTAGTGGGTGAAAAATGGGGATTCAGCACTGACCTAGGAATCGCACGCGCTCGTGCGTGTGCAATTCCTTATGTGCTACCCCATAGGCCGTTTCGTGCGTCTTTGTCTAAAAGACTGCACGTAATTGGCCAAAGGCGGGCGCATTGCTCCGCCCATGGCCTATTGGTGTCTATTACGCGCTTGGTGCGCGTAATAGACACCAATAGGCTAGGCTATGCTCCTCCCATGGCCTTTTGGTGTCTCTTACGCGCCCCAAGCGCGTAATAGACACCAATAGGCCATGGGCGGAGCAATTATCGTGCACAGAGACAGACGTGATGATGGAAATACATGCGTAGCTGTGGTGCGGGTGCGTGCATCACGCATCACTGCACGCTTCTTTTCGTTTATTTTTCTTTATTATTCTTCCCTTTCCTTTGGAAGGATTATATGCCACCCCACGCCCTTGTTTACACTTCCAATAGTAACTCGGTTATTGCAGCGCTCAGAAAACATAAACACGAGGGTTCCTGGGCACCTTTAGCTCGAGCTCCTCCTATTACCAAAGATGAAAGGTGAGTCCTGCAGTTTTTGGTGTCTGTGGTTTGGAGGCGTGCGGCCTGTGTTTTGTGAGGCATGGGGGGCCTTGCAGTGGGATTAACGGAACAGGAGCAGCGGGACCCGTGGGAGTAGAACTGTTACCAGCAGCTGGAAATGATTACATGCAGTGCTTTAGGGAAGCTCCTGGGGTCGAGGAGCTGTATGCGTTGGTTAGGGTGTTCATCTTGCTCCATGTACTCACTAACGCTGTTTTTCCGGAACTGGCCTTTCCTGTGACTTCCTGATGCATTCTGGGTGTTGTAGGCTTGGTTTACTTACACTGATTTTTCAACAACTATACTTCGTGTAGGAATGAACTGGATGTAAAAGGCCCACACAAGAGGCAGGGGTCTGTGTGTTGAACATGGCGTGAGTTATGTGGTCACCCAAGGTGAGGGGCTGTGATGGTACCAAGTGGGTTGGTAATCTACAGATTATGTGGGTGAAGATTATTAACAGAGCTGCTCTTGTAGGTGAACCAAAATAAGCGTTTTTTTCTTTGCCATGTGTCATTAAATGAGTTCTTGTGGATGAACGTTACTGATGCAGGTTGAGTGAAGTTCATTTAGTGATGTGTTCTGGTTGGACTGTATTGGTGCAATGCAATAGGTCTCGCATTCACTCGAGTTTGAGCTATTGGCATTGTAAATGACAATGCCTTTTATTTATGTTTTGGGTTTTAAAACATAAATAAAAGGCATTGTCATTTACAATACTACTAGCTTAAACTCTCGTTTACAAATACCGGGACACTACAAGGTGTTTGGGCCCAACCGATGCCTGCTTGTCCAGCTGCGGCCTTTATCGACCTGGCCATTTCTCACATATCTGTCGCACATTCTTGGCTGCAGGTCAAGAGGAAAAGGCAGCGTGAAATAAAAGAGGGGGTGCCTTTTTAGGGTCAATCGAGGGGTCGTTTCTAGTGCGAGAAAAGACTGGAGGAAGTAAGGAGAACGCTTACATGTAAAATGTTTATGAATGTAGTTTGCTATGAAGTAACGAGAACACCACACCCTGTATATACACTTTACATGTTTTCTTGTTGTGGAAATGCATTGTATAACTCAAGAAAGTAGTCTGTCCCATAAATCGACGCGAAACTGAGTTTCCAAATTTGGAAATTCGACAATCAACTGCCGCTCTACACTAGGAACGCACAAACTGTGTATATAAAGACACACACACATACCTCTTTCTGTGTGTGTATATATATTATATTTTGTGGACTTATTTTGTGTCCCCTAGTTTGCCTAAATATGCATTCACGGCTGTGACACAGAAAGTGGACGTATAAAGTAACTCGCCTCCCGTGGCAATATTCACCCCGATAACACTGGCAGTAATTAATTAGTGACAAGCCTCCACTCTCCGCACCTCTAACACGCCAACGTCACACAGGCCTCTAAGTTCCTGCCACTGGGGGGGTGGAGAAGGGGGGGGAAGCTAGATCGTCACGAGTAAGGTTCCAAAGCGCCTAGCAGCAGGCATCTGTCCGCTGGCACCGTCACTCCAGGCATGCAGTATGCTCAAGGTGTGCCCTGATTTGACAAAAATGAATTAATTGAGGCCCAGTGAATTATTTCTACCCCCGAGTTCACCCCTTTCCTCCCCCCAACACACACACAGCTGCTTCCAACCCATTCTCTTCCCAGCAGGCAGTGCAGACATCACAAGTCAGAAAAAAAGGGGGGAGGAAGAGGGACAAGGCTAGGTCCACCCTCCTAATGCAATAGTAGACCTACAAATCCGGTGTGACCGGATAAGGACCTAGCTGGGATGTAGACTTTCACTCAGTGTGAGTTTGAAAATCTTAAGGAAGGAAAACTTTCCTTTCTTGAGTCCCCTCACTGACCAGGGTTTCCCCACGGTGACATACTTCATCATTGGGGCCATCTCAACCCACTGCGGGCTGAGGCGTGCTACGACTTGCGATGAGACGTAGGAGCACTAGTCGTGAGGAGCTATGTGTAGTGCAGTGATGTGGTGGAGTGGAGTGTATTAAAAAGTACCTAACTAGTGGGCAGAAAAAACTTTATTCGGGCTCCTAGTTGGTCTATTAAAAACAGGGTGAGTCTCTAGTGGGCCTATCCAAATGCGTTAGGAGTCCCTAGTAAACGTCAACATGTTTCGAGCTTCCCCACAGCTCTTCTTCAGGACAAACAGGGTCCCGCCCTGTGTGTACCACTCCAAAGTGACCAACAGTGAAATAAGTGAAAAACTTAAACGCTGCAAAATAAAGCAGGTGTTAGTAATACATACGGTACTCAATCGGGGTGAGAGGGTTCTCAATGCGGTCTCGAGGGAGGATCACTAGGTCTACTGACTGAGAGGATATCACACAAAGTTCCAGACTGAACCCTCTCACCCCGATTGAGACCATGAGGCACATTGTTGCCTAATGTACAATACTACGGGACTATTATGTACCTATACAACGTGACAATTGTGTACCGTATGTATTACTAATACCTGCTTTATTTTGCAGCGTTTAAGTTTTTCACTTATTTCACAGTAGGTCACTTTGGAGTGGTACACACAGGGCGGGACCCTGTTTGTCCTGAAGAAGAGCTGTGGGGAAGCTCGAAACATGTTGACGTCTACTAGGGACTCCTAACGCATTTGGATAGGCCCACTAGAGACTCACCCCGTTTTTAATAGACCAACTAGGAGCCCGAATAAAGTTTTTTCTGCCCACTAGTTAGGTACTTTTTAATACACTCCACGCCACCACATCACTGCACTACACATAGCTCCTCACGACTAGTGCTCCTACGTCTCACCGCAAGTCGTAGCACGCCTCAGCCCGCAGTGGGTTGAGATGGCCCCAATGATGAAGCATGTCACCGTGGGGAAACCCTGGTGAGTGAGGGGACTCAAGAAAGGAAAGTTTTCCTTCCTTAAGATTTTCAAACTCGCACTGAGTTAAAGTCTACATCCCAGCTAGGTCCTTATCCAGTGCAGACATCACTACAGACATCAGAACAGATGCAATGCAGTCACTGCAGTGCATGCTAAGGTGGAAGCTTCGGGAGCCAGCATGATAATAGAGAGCCGAGCCAAAAACCATGGGGTCTGACTTGACTAGAAGAGCCGTATAACACCAGCCGAGCCATCGACATCTCTGGGAAGTAGTTGGTTCAACAATTGGCATGTAAAAAATGAGAAATACTCTTCACACCCCAAAAGGTGCATTTCTGAAATATGGAAATGCTTCAGTGCATTAGATTGTACCACTCCATTAAGTGGCATTTATTCAAAGTGAAATTTCTAAACACGAAATTAAACATTCATCCAACTAAGTCAGCTGCCATTTGCAGCCTGTGTGTGGCGAGGCTGCTATTCGCGATGGTGCCACAGTGTAAGCTACAGTCAATGTGCCAGAGAGGTTTTTGTACAGCGCACATTCTGATGTGAGGTATTTCAATGATGAAGCAAAGGGGCTCAGTGAAATAAAGGAACTGCCTAGGAGCACACATTTTGGTCGAGCAGGGACGCCGGGATCATTCCACGTTTCCTTGTTTTTCATTGAGCAGTTCAGCTACCAGATAAGCATCTCTTCCATTTTAAATCAAAGATTCTTCGAAGACGTGTCACTGTCATAAACAAAAAGACATATTACCTGTTGAATCAAGTCGCGCAAGGAGTATGTCTAGAAAAAAACACGTTTACCTGTCCTCAACAAAGAGCCTCCTTTCAGGAAAATCCCAACACCCTTCGTGACATACATTAACAGATGCCTTGGAGAGGCCACAAGTTACCGGTCTTCATATGGAACAAGTGTAGTGCAGAGCTCTGTACTTGCCCACAGAGCCCACACCAACGCAGCATTTGCATTTTTCATTAGTTGTGAAGCAACGTTTCCCATGGGCTGACTATCAAGGCTCAGTAGAGTGCTGTGAAATGCTCTAGTGGGAAATATTTATGATTTGTCACATTATCTTCTCTTGGAATAACAAGCCCCCTCTTTGGGTCAGACTGTTAAAAAAATCGCTACCATAACACCCCTCTCCCACTTGCACGGTCTTAACTATCAGCTCACCTACAAAACAACCAAAGGGGCAGCTCTGAGCCGCACATGTTCAGTTGCAGTAAAAGGCAGTGGGGGAGCTTGGCGACTGAAGCCTCGTGAAAGCTCGGCTCGTTTTGACTCGAGGTTCCAATTAGACCTCTAGCTGAGCCAGAGCCAGGCACGTGTCTGTTGTTCAGTGGCCCGCCCACATCTACATCTGAGTGAAAGTGAATCGACAAGGTTGTAGCATCTCCACTTGAAAGAGTGAAGAGTAAAGTTCTTACTATAAAGAGCTCTAACGTCTAGAGGCCTTTGGGTGCTTTATAAATATACAAACACTAAAATCTGTGTGCAAAGTGCATACCACAGCTGTCAATCATGGTTCGATCACTTGAGTAGAGAGCAAGTTGTAGGAATACGAGTAACTTGCAGGTTATACAAGCTATTCGCAGCAGCACAGATCAGAAGGTTAGAGCACCTGCTGCAGTTCTGCATGTAGCCTACTGGTCACAGATTTGAAATCAGGTACACCACAGTAAGCCCCTCTGTCCGCTTGTTGTTCATATGCAGCAAGTTAGGTCTGTGGTGTTTTTGCTGTAATTAGGAATACTGTGCTGCTCTTTCTACATAAAAACAAGCATTGGCATAGCCAATAGGTCTCGCCTTTGGGACCTTATAAGTGTTTAGTTATCCAGCACAATATCCTTGGTGCAACAACATCAAGTGTTGCATGGCTAAACACTTATGAGGTCCCAAAGGCGAGACCGATTGGCTATGTCAATGCTTGTTATTGATTACTACAGGTTAGTCTTTTTTATTTTCATTTAATGCCCATTTTTTCTTTTTTTACCTCTACCTGTATTTTGCAATCCATTAGTGTCATTTTGAAGTAGATTTCATTTTTGCCGGTTACAGTTCCCGGTTGCTGTTCGACAGACACGGTATGACCATTCAAAACATTTTATTTAGGGCTTTAGTAAGGGAGGCTGTGGGTAGGTCATGTTAGGATGGGTTATGGTGTTAGTTTTATTTGGTAAGATTGTTAAGTGGTAGTTTGTGTTGCATTGTTATGTAATGTAATTCGGTACACCAATCTATATTTTGGCAGTAGTAGTATGTTATTGTACATAGAGTTATGTGTTGTATTATGATTGTAGAGTTGTAATATTATGTTTATATGGCATTTGTAATGTATGTATTGTGTATTGTGAGGGTGGGTAGGTTATGTTTTTTTACAGGTTAGGAAGTCATAGTGCAATGTTTACAACTATTTTTAATGCAATTTTTAAAAAAAAGGAAATTAATTTGGTTTAATTTAAGCCACCATTATTTTTTATTACCTTAGATTTTTTCGGATTTCCTGGAACTGTTTTTTTTTCAATTTTTTTTTCATTTTCTTTAATGGTTTCCAGTAACTGTCTATTACTTCAGTGGATTTAATTTGGACATTTAATTTGTGTGGGAAATGTTATATTGTAATATGTGGATTATTTTGCTTTTACTGCAATGGAAAAGTTTTATTCTGTATGAGCTCCTTTGTATATTTTTTACATTGCATCTTTTGGGTTTTCTATGAATAATTTTCATTAAATATTCAAATAAATTATTTTTATTTATCAGTCTTAGGCCCTTATTATGATATCGGATGGATCACCACTGACAGGCTGTCGGTGGCGGTACGCCCGACATACAGGGCATCGGTCCGACAGCCGCATTATGATACAGGCGGCCGGACCATTAACAGATGGGGACAGACTGCCGCCTCGGACAGGATCTACTGATCCCAATGGGAAGGCGGTCAGAATCGTGATCCTGAACGGAGGTGGTGCCTGCGCAGGGTCCGCCGTCAGGATTACAATGTCCCTTTCCAACTGCCTTTTCATGGTCTTCTGACCACCAAGAAAGGCAGCCGGAAAGGGACTTTCGGGGCCATCAAGCAGGGCCCCGTGGAGGGCACATGTAGTGCCCCCCCCACACATCCATGCACCGTCTGACAGGCACCACATGGCGCCTGGCAATAGGCTTGTGCCTGGCAATAGGGCTTGTGCTGCAGCCCTTTTCTTGGGCGGCAGTGGAAAAAAGCACTTTTCCACCCACCAGCCCGGCGGGCACATCGTAATAGGGTGGTCAGACCGCGGCCTGCCTCCTGGCCGACGTAATGGCAGGCAGCGGTCCGACTGCCCAGCATTGTAATAACGCCCTTAGTTTGTACTTTATTAAGATATTATTGTTATGTACTGATTTACAAAAATAATTATATTAATATTTATTTAACACTGCTTGTGTTATAGGGGTGTTAGGTTTCATTCTATTTTAGTTGTGAGTATATTGGTAGGTAGGTGATTTATAATAGTGATTTAGCTATCGCTTTAAGGTAGTCTACTTCTCCATTATTTACAAAGAGTCTGACTTTGACATGTAGCATTTCATACATTTCCCTGTTTTGTTTAGTTATTTTAAGTTTGAATTGGTTTACCGACTCTTCTATCCTTTTTTGTTAGTAGCTTTGTTCTTTTTAGAGGGCTTTTATGAATTTGTAGAGTGTTGGTTGGTTTTTCCCTAAGGTGGCTTAGAAGGTACTCCGCCATCCTTCCACTGCATTGTTGGTTTTGGCTTTTTGAGCCATGCTGCTATTGTATAAATTCCACAACGGTATTTGGAATTTGGGTGGGTGTCTGTTTCCAGAGCAGTTTGCGAGTGGTTTACCACCCTTCTGTGAAGGGTGGTAAACTGCGACTATTCTATAACCGCATTTGCGGTCACAAAACAGTCATACATAGTTTCAGGAGTCGCTATTAGGAAGGGACGCCCTTGAAACGCCCCTTTCTAATAGCGAGTCACAAATTGATTTGTGACTCGCAAAATAGGATTAGTACATGGGCCACACGTTTTTTGCGGTCGCAAACCGGTATAAAACCCATTTGCGCCCGTAAAAACGTTAGTACATCTGGCCCTTGGGTAGTTATATTTGAGTTTGAAGTTGCTAAGGGCCTAATTTAAAGTGCAGAGTATGGCTTGTACTCATCAGGGTAATGGAGTGAAATACTCTGTTGCCTTGATGGAGTACCCATCCTTCATATTCAACCCCTTCCATGCGGATACCATTCTTATTGGGAGACGTGTGGGAACTCGGGGTGGTAGGAAATTTGTGGCTCCCCGAAGATTCTAGAACTTCCTGTCACAGAAACGTGAGGAAAATGTGTGTTTCGTACCAAAGTTTGGTGTTTGCAAAGGCTTCTGGGTAAAATTACCTGGTGAGAGCCACATAAGTCCTGCACCCCTGGACTCCCCAGCTTGTCTAGTTTTCAAAAATGTTCAGGTTGCTAGGTTTCCCTAGGTGCCGGCTGACCTAGTGCCCAAAATCCACACTACCCACTTTGCAAAAAAGGGTTAGTTTTGAGTGGGAAAATGTGATGTATCCATGTTGTGTTTTCGGGCGTTCCCTGTCACGGGCACTAGACCTACCCACACAAGGGAGGTATCATTTTTATCAGAAGACTTGGGGGAATGCTGGTTGGAAGGAGGTTTGTAGCTACCTGCGGATTCCAGAAGTTTCGTTCACAGAAATGTGAGGAAAATGGTTTTTAGGTCTCGCTACGCAGCGCGCATGCGCTGATTAGGAGGGGACCTCTTGGAATCAATCAGCTTTTTGGCCAAAAACGTGCATGTTTTGCATTGCTTTCTATTGCAACGCGTGCACGTTTGACGTTTCCCTTGCGGGAGCGAGCTTTGGCGACATCTGTTTGTAATTATCTTGCAAACAGATGGTGCCCCTGCTCGCTCCAGTAAGGGAAACGCTGTAGATGTACTTTCATTTCGCGGCCGCGGGCCAAGCTTGTCTTTCAGCGTTTTTACTGTTTGCTTTTCTCTGTTTACTACGTTCACACACTTGTGTGTTTCCGGTGCACGTCTTACCGCACGCTGCCCCTGGTGAGCGACCCTGGAAACCCTGTTCTCTCTTTTCCTGCTCTAGCCGATCACGGAGAGGTAAGAATATTTTTGAGCTCCTTCAGTGCAATTGTTAAAGCCTTTTAGCCGTAACCCGGGGCAGCTTTTCCTGACCGTGTTGTTTGTGCCTTTTCTTCAGGAACCATGCCGGCCAAAGGACCACTGCAGTCCGTTCAGGTCTTCGGGCGCAAGGTTAGTGCGGCACGTGCGCGAGCTCTTCTTTCCCGCACCATGGCACCTTTCGTAGCGAAGTTCCATAGCCGAGTACACATAATAAATGCTTTATCAAGGCAGTGTGGCTTTTGTGAAGGCTGGCCGCCAAGGAGCTGGTCACCATGCAGGTATGTCTGGCTGCGGCAGTAAACAATGGCCTGGGCGAGCACCCGTGCCGTACTCGGTGTCCGGCAGTTGCCCCTCATGCACGCTGTGGTGGACTGTGGCACTTGGTATAACTGCGTGGTTCCGTGCATGCGCCACAAGTGCCTACACCTAAAACGGGGCACCGTGCATGCCCCTGCTTTCCCTTTCAGATCTCTGGACGTGGTGCATAAAGCGGGGTACAGTAGCCATTTTACCTACTATCTAGCACTTTAAGTTCTGTTTTGTCGTTGATGTATTGTTCCACAGACCTGCACTTTACACTGTCCTGCACGCAGCCTGCCACATTCCAACACTTCATTGCACCATGGCCCCTGACCTCTTGCTCTAGAGACCTGGCACTTCAAAGTTCTCAAGTGCCAAGAAGTGAGCGTGACATCCCTGCGTGCTTTCGGGTGTAGATGACCCATTAATGGTGCTTTTTGGAACAACTATTGAACGTGCCATCTTGCTATGGTCAGGACGGGCTGCTAGTCCTTTCACACTTGGGTCCATGTGTGGTGGGGGCATTTTGGGTTATCATGTGTGGTGGGGGCATTTTGGGTTATACACGAATGTCGGCACTTGCGGTGCAGCAGCTTTTCGTGGATTTTGCTCTGAGAGGTGCATAATAATTGGTCGTGTTTAAGGGTAGGATGGGGTCGTTATCCATGTTGAAACTGGATTTTATAATTATCGCAAAGACTTTCTAGGGATCCGGCCCTGTGGAGTTGGCAGTACGAATCAAAGACTATTTATTACCCTGGCAACGTCATACCCCCACCTCTGTTGTTTTTTTTTTTTTTTTTTTTATTCAATTACTGTGCCATTCTGGACACAAGCAGCTCTTATTTCACAGGCTAATTTTCGTTTGGTGTTCAAGCTTCCCTAAGCATTAGCCTTTAAGATGATGTTCAGAGGTTACTTTTTCATGCAGTGCTCAGATTGTAAGCAATATAATAATCATGGTATGTTCCTTTAAGAAATGAACAGTTTGGGAATACTGTAGATACCAGCCAGAGTCACTCAAAAGAAGTTTGATTTAATTACTCAGTGCGTTACTAGCGTCCCATTTTCCTGCAGTATTATGTACTCATTCCATTTGTTTTGGCAACGTTTAGGGGCATTTTAAAGATAATGGCTTGTGAACAGTAGAGAAATGTGATAAACATCGCCCTGCCCACCCCATGACCTCATCCGTCCCAGAGATCAACTGGCATTTAGGTGTAAAGGTAGTTAGCAGGAGCCCGACCAAACTAACTGCTGAGGCCCCATGGGATAGGTCTGGCACCTCGCTGACTCCAGGCAGACCCAGCAGCATATGGGACTGGAGTGAGGATGGCAGATATATTCTCTTTGACCTCACTTTTCACCACCCCAGCTCTCTGTCTCGTGTTTGCTGTGCTCACAATACATGTTTACCCTCCTACCATGTGTTTTTAACTTTTCCCTGCCAACTCTCTGCAGTTTCCTCCTCCCTGTGGGTGTTTTCATACCATCTGTCATGAGTGTGTTTAGAAATGTAATGCTTAACCGGCAGGCACAATTATGCATGCCGACCATTGTGCAAATTGAGGCATGATTTGTGCAATTTGTTTCTCAGGGCATTTTATTAATATTGTGGGACTGAAATAGACTATGTTCAGCCTTTATCCCACAGTTCCTTGCCAGGGATTGTCCACAAATCCTTCGCAGCGGTTCTTCCCGGCCGGCCATCGCAACGCGTTATCAAGGCGGCACGGCTTTCTTTAACAATTACATTGATACGAGATCAATTTGTGCATTTATATTCCAATGTGCACTGTTTACTAAAGGAAGCACATTTGATATATGTTCTGGGCAGGGAGTCACGTTTGATATAAGTTCTGGGCAGATCCGCTTATTGTTGACTCTTATGTATTTATATAGTTATACATGTATATATTTCCTTAATTGTGTGTTTGTTTCTACAGCTATGTACCTCTGCGATGCAGTTACATTGTTTCTCCTGTTGCCAAAGAAACCTTGGAATTCATTGACAGCTTAATAACCATTTTAATACTTAACTTCTCTATAACATAGCTTACAAACATTGGCAAAGCCAATAGATCTACCTAAACACTTATAAGGTCCCAAAGGCACGACCTATTGGCTATGCCAATGCTTGTTTAGTCAAGCTTTGAGGTTTGCAAGGATTGTGTGTAGAAAAACCTGGTGACAGTGATGGAGCAGGGTAAATGAAAAAATTTTAACTTCCTAATAATTTTCGTAAAATAATTAATAAACATGTTTGTTTAAGTAAATAACCAACAATGTATGTTACATGTGAAGGGTTAAAGGTAATACGCTATTCCGTGTGCAAAATAATCAACTTATAATTGTTTACGTGTCTAACATAACATAATATTTGCGTACTAATTAAATAATAAATGCATGATCTGTGCTTGTAAATAAAATGTGTGGTTGCAAAATAAAGCGATGGTAAGTAAAGGACGGCTTTATATGTTGCTTTTTGCTAGGTAATACCTAATTGGGGTACGTAGAAAGACGGGAGGGAAACGAAAGGGTTTATATTCTTTGTTTTAACAATATTATGTTTATCTTTAAAAATAGTGCGCTTAGGCCTGTCGAGCAGCGATATAAAATGGCCGCCATTTGATAGAGTACGCATGAGCAGGGAACCATGTGATAGAGGCGAGAGGCTGTGGAAAAAGGATGATCACGTGCTGGTGCTGAGAGGCTAAGATGGAAGTATGGTCAAGGCTATTGTGACCTTTCTGGGCAGATGTGTGCCAAGATGATCAGCAAGAAGCGTGAGAAGTCCAACTGAATCAATGGACAGAACTGTTAAATCTAAAAAGTAGCAGAAAAAGATACAAATTGGACTGATCGAAGCGGATGAGCAATGACATGAACTGTGGGAAACGATGCAAGCATGGACATTCTACAAGGAACTGGTTAAGACCAGGAAGTTTGATTAAAATGTATATGGGCCTGAGTTTGACCAATGAGAAAGAATCACGCCATGAAGATGCAACATTTTATTCAGTAAGCTAGAATTAGGGTATAAGAAGACCTACTCTTGGTGGGAGGGGTTAGTTGCTGGAGAGTAGTTGCTGGAGAGCAGATGCTGGAGAAGTTAGATGCTGTAGATGGGTGAAGTTGCGGTTGCTGATGCTGACGAGCTGATGCTGCTGCTGCTATTTTTATTTTCCAGTTGAGTATAAGATGCTGTTTTTGGAGAACCTTTTTATTCCTGATCAATTTTTCATTTAGAACTATTAGATTTTTCCAAAACAGATAGATTGATCATTTATAGTTCTTGCTATGATAACCTTATTTTTCCGTCTAATCGATATGCATTGCAATTTCAATTTATTCTTATAATGATGATAAATGTAAAGATCTGAATAATAAACTTAAAACTTATTTCTTGCTTCAACGCTTTACATAAACTTTATTATTCTTTAAACAAATGACTCAGTGATTCTTTAGCTCAATGATTAAAGTAAAATGATAAAGAGTTTATTGTGATTGAGCTGGTCTTAATCACCATCAACTGATTCCTACTAGTTGGTCCATTGACCAATGAGCGGAATACCTTAAAGCAAATGAGAAACATTATGTCATGTTAAAAGAGGTATCCCGTCTCCTTCCAGCGAATCGTTTTCTCCTAGGTTATTGACGGAGGAAATCCAGGGAATAAATGAGTAAGTGAATGTATATGCGTTGTTATGGGCCCCACCGTCATATGGATATAGTGTGTGTGTGTTAGAGGAATAGTTACACCTGGATGACCGAAGCATATAGGAGAATTATTTTTATTGTTAGCGCTGGATCAGATTTCTTGGTAGCAGAGTTAAGGTTACTATAGATTAGTTTGGTGATTATTGATTATTGATAAGTTCATGTCTAACACTTTATGTTGAGTCGCGTTATGTTATATGTAAGTTTTCACGCTTCTGGGAAGTAGGAAGTGGAACACGTGTGGCAAGAGAAGTCACATGGAATGGTGCATTGTCTGAGTTCATATTGGTGATAACACAAGTTGTGTTATGATAGGGACATTTTCCGTATAAAAGGTGTGTAAGTGAAATAGTGATCGGTTTACTTGTGAAACTCTGGCCTTAATTCTCAGGAGCAGTATAGTCTCCACATGTGTTTTATCCCTAGAGAAACGGGTTTACTGATTGCTTGAAAGAAGGGTAAGGTAGAGGGAAGTACTACTTTATCGGCGAAACTAAAAATTCTGTGGTAGGGTAGAGGTAAGCGCTGCCTACTGGAAAATACAGAGTTCTTGTGTAAATGGTCAAAGCTATCTCTTTGGTTTAGCGAATCAGACAATGGAAATGTGTTTTAAATGTTGTAACTAACGAAGAATTGTTGAAAAAGAAATTGCCGATAAATTTTGTAAAGGAGGGGTCAAGAGCAGAAGTGACGTAGACAAGTCGCGCTGGGATTGGTCAGTGCGCTAGTCACACGGAAACAGGAGCAGAACTGACGTAGACAGAAGCCGCGCTGGGATTGGTCAGTGCGCGGTAGACGGAAATCGCTCTGATTGGAGTGTTGGTGTGAGTCGCGCTAGGATTGGTTGGAATAACGCATACAGAACAGTGTTGAATTACGGATCATTTGAGGAGAAAAGAGATTGTGAATCATGTCGTATTATGAGTATGGTAGAGAGAAAACGTCATGGATGACGAAAGTTAAGAATTTCTTTAAGAAAGACAAAAAGGTAGTGACTAGAGAGGGACAAATAATTCCTCCGCCGAAATCACCAGCTTCGCATATGATGCTGAAATATGGATATCATACATGCATATGGTTAGAAAATTGGACAAAATATACCAAGAATGATGGAGCATTGGCTTTCCCTGAGAATGGTTCATTTAATGTAGCTGTACTACGGAACTTGAGAGAAAAGATGGCAATGTTAGAACCTCTAGACCGACACAGTTTGAAGCTTTAACGGAATGGGAAGATGAGATGTATGAGCGAGAGAGATTCAGAGGATTAAAGAATCATGAGTTTGTGCCTGGAAGGTTATGGGGAGTAAATCATGAGGACAGAATAAAGCGTTGGAGATGTGCTAACATGACATGAGGTTTGTTTCCAGCTTTTACAGTTGAGGAAGAAGCAAAGAGAAAGTGTACTGAGAAAAAGAAACATTTAGTGGTAGAAAAGTATGTGTATGGTGGTAGTGAAACGGATGACGAATTGCTGGAAGATATTTTAAACAGAAACCCACCTCCATACCAACAGACTTCTGTGGTGGTGACACCTAATGCACCGCCAATGGAAACTGGGAGGAATAAAAATCCTGAACGAAGAAATGAGACAAATAGGTCAAAAGATCAATTAAAAACTTCACAAAATGAAGAAATAGAAAGTGACAATGCAACTGAATTAGCAAAAACGACAAGAGAATTGACTGAGAAAATAAGAGCATTGACAAAGAATATGGAAGCTGTAACTGTACCAGTAACGATCGGTCCAGTAATGCCAATTTTTGAGAATCAGAAACTTGATGAACGTTCTTTAGTGATTCCCATGAATTCACATTTGCAAAGAAAAAGAGAAGGGATGGAACTGAATAATGAAGGTGCACACAATTTGGCTAGTACCTATAGACCAAGCCCACCTACTAATTTGACGATAAATGAGAATGAGATTAGGAGAATGCCTATGGTGACGGAGTCTGCATCAGGGACACCAGAAAGAAGGAGCAATTGGATAGAATTAAATAGTACGCCTGTAGGTCCGACTCCGGATGAGTTAAATGAATGGATGAAAGCGTTAAAAACAAAAGAAACGGAAGTGAAACCATTAGATGTAATTAGGTTAAAAATAGACATGGAAGAATTGATTTTAGGAACAATTGGAACAGAAAAATTAAAAAATGATCAGGATGATGAGATTATGTTTTTGTGCAAAAGTCTTACATGGAGAGCTAGAAATTTACATGACAAATTGGAAGAGACAGCGAGTGAAGTAGGAGTAGAGTTTGTAAAAGTGAGAACGTTGCAGGAACCATACAGAGTAGATTTTTGTGAGAAAGATATAGAGAATTTGAACACATCAGGAAGACTGACCCAAATAAAAGAGTTAATTGTTTTATTGAGAAAATGGGGTGATGTGGATAGATGGAGAAATAGATGGTCGAAAGGAATGAGAAAACAACAGATAAAGCATCTTTGGCTTTTGCAGTAACAGATAAGGAACCAGTTGTAAGGGAGTACCCGATGAGAGAAACTCCAGGTGGTAGTTATGTGCATGTTCCATGGACCAGACAGGATATACTGTCATTTACAAATGACTTCCCAAAGTTGAGAGAGAAGCCAGTAGAATGGTACAGACAAGTGGAAAGATTTGTGAAGGTTTCAAAGGTGTTGTGGATAGATCTGGATGGATTGTTTGATATAGTAGTGCCAGCTGATTTGTGGACAGAATGTAAGATTACTATTGATTGGCCAACTGTAGAATATCCAAGGGACGCTAAAACAGGAGCGCCAGGACCAGAAGTGATGAGGAAGTACGACCAAGTAATTACCTTTTTGAAGAATAAGATTCCACCTAAAGAAACAGATTGGGTAAAAATAGACAGGACAACGCAGGAAAGTAAAGAATCAGTGCATGCTTATTACGAGAGATTGTTGTTGGTTTTCAAACAGTACAGTGGTTATGAGACACTAAATGAGAAGGATATGAGTCATTTTGTATATAGGTTTGTGTATGGATTGAAACCAGAAATAAGTGAAATGATTAAGCAGCATATGATTTGTTGGCAGAATAGCACAGTGGATGAGGTTTTGAGATATGCTAAGTATTGCAGGGATGATATTGAGAGTAGACAGCGTAAATTGAAAGAAAAGGCCATGTGGGCGCAGGTGAAAGTTGCAGAGAAGCAAGAAGCTCAATTGAGTAATACTGGTAATGAAACAGGACAGGTTAGATCCCGACCTAATATAGGTAAAGGAAAAGGACAAATGAGCATAGATGAGGCAAAGAAAAAGTGGCCATGCTACAACTGTGGAAAGCTAGGACATTGGAGAAACGAGTGTAAATTTCCTCCAAAACCTAATGTGGAAAATCAATCATTAAATTCACAGGTGCAGAGTGAGGTAGTTACTCAACAAGGTCAGATGCCACAACCACCACTTCCCAAGAGTGTTAACCAACAGAAATACAGTGCAGAAACAGGATTCTACGGAGGAGAACAGGTAACACAGTTGCCGCGTGCAGCTGCAATTTCTCAATATTGGTTACGACAGGATGAGGATGACACGGATGAAAGTTTCTGACGGTGCCTAGGAGAGGGGGAAGAGTGCGTGCTTGGCGCAACTCTAGAGGTAGATCAGTCTGGTCCATTTGTGGATGGAGAAGTGAATGGTGCAAATGACACTGGAGCTACCCGTTCTACTGTTAGGTCAGTGGAAATACCAAACCTTCCTCTCTCAGGTGAACATATCCAAGTAGTTGGAGTTTCAAATCAGCAAATTAAGACGCCTCTTACTAAATTAGTGGAGGTAAGAATTGGTCCATTTAGTGAAATGCACCGATTTGTGGTATGCGATTGTAGTCCCGTGAACCTATTAGGACGCGATTTATTGTGCAAGATGAATTGCACTATCTACTGTACCCCAGACGGAATTGCATTTCTGACTCCAGATGAGGATGTGCTGTATAAAATGACAATGGTGAATTTAGAACCCGAAGTAAATGGTTTGTTTCCTGTATTTGATGCAGAGAAAATCCCAATTGAATTGAAAAAGACAGTAAAAGAAGAAGTGTGGGACTTTACAGGAGAAGATGTAGGATTAATGAAAGGAGTAGATCCCGTTAAAATAACAGTGAAAGAGGGAACGAGTTACCCAAATACGCCCCAGTATAAATTGACACCAGAGATAATTGAAGGAATAACGCCAGTAATAAATAAAATGATTGAACAAGGGATTTTAAAAGAAATCATGAGCAGTCCATGTAATTCGCCAATAATGGGACTGAAAAAGCCAAACGGAACATATAGAATTGTACAGGATTTGAGGAAGGTAAACAAAATTGTTGTGCCTTGTTGCCCAATAGTACCGAACCCTGCTGTGATTCTATACCAGATTCCACCTGAAGCAGAATGGTACACAGTAATTGATTTATGTCATGCATTTTTCTCTATTCCATTGCATCCAGAAAGCCAGCCATTATTTGCGTTTAGGTTTGGAGAGCGTATTTTGGCATGGTGCCGAATTCCTCAAGGGTACACAGAAAGTACCTCAATCTTTAATCAGATTCTAAAGAAATCGTTGGAAGATTTAAAAATGCCAGAAAAATCAGTGATGGTTCAGTATATTGATGACCTATTGGTGGCATCAAAAACAAAGGAAGCATGTGTCAATGATACAATTGCTTTGCTGAATCATTTAGCAAAAAGAGGACATAAAGTGTCCCCTTCAAAATTACAGTTTTGTCAACAAGAAGTCCAGTATTTAGGGCATAAAATTGAGAAAGGAGTGCGAAAGGTAACGACTGAAAGAATAAAAATGATTCAAGGAATGAGAGCTCCAATGACACAAAGAGAGGTAAGAATGTTTTTGGGAATGGTTGGATATTGTCGAAAATGGATAAGCGGTTTTTCACTGATTGCTAAACCATTGCAAAAACTGACAAAGAAGGATGTTAAAGATCCTTTTGAAATGAATGATGAAGAAATGAAAGCATTCAGGGAGCTGAAAAAGAAATTATGTGAGGCTCCAGCATTAGGAATGCCTGACTATGAGAAAGATTTTGAGCTGTATTGCAGTGAAAGAGATGGATGTGCATTTTCAGTTTTGGTACAGAGACATGGAACTATGAAAAGACCCATTGCATATTTTTCAGCTGTTTTAGACCCTGTAGCGAAAGCGTTGCCTGGATGTTTGAAAGCAGTTGCTGCTACTTGTGTGAGTCTGGAACAGAGTGAAGGCATAGTTATGGGATATCCACTGAGAGTATATGTTCCCCATTCTGTGGAAATTCTCTTGACAAGAACAAAAACCCAATACATGACACATAGTCGGCTGACTAGGTATGAAAAAGTAATTTTGAGCGCAGATAATGTGACCATTGACAGATGTATGAATGTGAATCCTTCGACATCATTGCCAGATGAAGAGAGTGTGATTGAAATGGATGAAGTAGATCACGATTGTCTGAATGTGCTTGAATATTGTACAAAACCAAGGTCTGACATACGAGATGAGCCTTTGAGAGAATCAGATTATATTCTGTTTGTGGATGGCTCATGTTTGAGAACGAGTGATGTAGTTCTAAGTGCAGCATATGCAGTTTGCACAGTAGCAACTGTAATGGAAGAATCTTGTCTGAAAGGGATACGGTCTGCCCAAGTCGCAGAACTAGTAGCTCTGATTCAAGCATGCAAGTTGGGAAGAAATGTACGGGTTACGATTGTGACAGATAGCCAGTACGGCTTCGGGGTGGTGCATGACTTTGGTCAGATTTGGTCACAAAGGGGTTTCTTGACGTCTGCAGGAACGCCAATTAGAAATGGAGATTTTGTGAAAAAACTGCTTGAGGCGATACAGCTGCCTAAACAGATTGCTGTTGTGAAGTGCAATGCACATAAAAATGGGGAAGACTACATAACTGTTGGTAATAAATATGCTGACGAGATTGCACAGTACTGTGCAAAGAATGTGGTTTCTTTAAACAAAAGTCGGGAAAGAGAGCATATTTCTTGTCCTTTGCTTTTTACTAACCCTGTTGAGACATGGGATGAGGTGAGACAGTTACAGGAAGCAGCAGATGATGAGGAAAAAGATACATGGATAAAAGCAGGATGTAGAAAACATGAAGAAAATGATGTTTGGGTTTACAGAGATGAAAGACCAGTTATGCCTGATAGCATGATTTCTGACATGGCACGGATGTACCATGGACAAGCCCATATTGGGAGAGATTCAATAATCAGACTTTTTAGACAAACATGGTATAATCCAAAATTCAGAGCCATAGCTGAGAGTCTTTGTCAGAGATGTCTTATTTGTCAACAGTTAAATCCAGGAAGGAAGACAGTAGTGAGTCTAGGAACAATAGGACGAGAAGGAGGTCCTTTCACTAGAATACAAATGGATTTTATTGAAATGCCACCTTGCAACAGACTAAGGTATGTCCTAGTGGTCGTCTGTTTTTTTCCCATTGGGTGGAGGCATACCCAACAAGAAGGAATGATGGAATAACGGTAGCAAAACTTATGCTGCGAGAATTCATTCCGAGGTATGGTTTTCCAGTCACGATTGAAACAGATAGAGGAACACATTTCCAAAATGAATTCGTTAAACTGATTTGTGAAGCACTTAGTTAAACAGAAACTGCATTGTGCATACAGACCAGAGGCTTCTGGAATCGTAGAGCAAGTGAATGGAACAATCAAGAACAGGTTAGGAAAAATGTGTCAAGCTACAGGACTCAAATGGCCAGATGCCTTGCCATTAGTTTTAATGACAATCAGAAGTATTCCGGAAAGGAAAACTGGACTCAGTCCCCATGAAATAATTATGGGACGAGCAATGAGACAAGCACAAGTACCTGTCAACAAACTACTGACTATAACTGATGATCTAGTGCTGGATTATTGCAAAGGATTGGCTGATGTGGTGCGTTCTGTGTTTCATCAGGTTGGACCGGATGCGACCACTCTTGAAAGAAAACCAGCTCACGACTTGAATCCAGGAGATTGGGTCCGCATAAAAGTCCACAGGAGAAGAAACTGTTTGGTTCCTCGCTGGGACGAACCACGACAAGTGATCCTGGTGACAACCACTGCAGTCAAGTGTGCAGGAGTGAAACACTGGGTGCATGCCAGTCACACCATCAGAGTTCCAGAACCTGAAGATCGACAAGTGAGTCGACATCTGGAAGTATTGGATAACAGTTCAGCATCAGAAGCAGAAGAAGAAATAGACAGGGTGCCAGAACCTGAAGATCGACCTGCAAGTCGACATCTGGAAGACCCAACTACAAGTGCAACGACAGAAGAAGTAGAGGAAATAGCTGAAGTTCCAGAACTTGAAGATCGACCTGTAAGTCGACATCTGGAAATATCAGATACCAGTTCAGAATCTGATACAGATCATTCGGATTGTGAAGAAATTCTAAAAAGAAATTGGAAATTTGAAAGCATAAGAGAAGAAACTGAGCCAGAAGATAGTAACAGTGAGCAACCAAGTACAAGTTGTGGTGAAAATCCTTCGGAGATAATATTAATAGATGAAGAAGGGAGAGTTTCAAACAAAAAGCTAGAAAAATCGGAAAAACCCCGAGGAGCAGTAGGGACAGATAGTCAAACACAAGAACAGGGAAATTTAGAAGCAGATAGACAGACTGACACAAATTCGGAAGAACCTCGAGGAGGGACAGAAATAGGTGAACGAAGGAAGATAAGAAAAGAACCACAAGTAGAGGAAGAAAATGACATTATAAGTTTCAAAATAAGAGGCAGTAACGAAAGAACTGAAACAGAGTCTGAAGAAAGTGGAGAAGAAAGAAACCAAAAACTAGAGTCAAGAAAAAGAAATTGGAAAACAGAAAGAGAGGAAAAAGGAAGTGAGGCAAAAAGGCCAAGAAAAGGAGACAATTGGCCCAACGAAGTAAGAAAATTAAGATACAGAATCATAAGGTTGGATGGGAAAAGTGCTGAACAAGTGAATGAAATAACAAGTCAGAGAGAGCAAGAAAAACAAGGTGGAAAACACTTGCAGAAAACAAAAAGAGTAAAGAAGGTAAATCCGAAGTATAGATCACCTGAATGGTTGTATCTTGCTTTGACTAGTAACAAAGAAGAAAAGAACACTCACGAGATCCCAGAACAAAGAAACCTGATGGGAGAAGGTGAGGTGCAACAAACCTGAAGAAGTTTAAATAGTTTCTACCGGAGTTGACAAAACACTGGATCTGACGAATTTTACCGGATATGACAAAGAAAGAATTCTGAGAAAGAATTAAAAGAAAGTACCAAGCAAAGACAAAACATTGGAGTACAGAGTGGCAAATAAGTCATTCCTGAGGTGTAGTGACACAATTTTCTGGAAAACAAATAAATAAGGTTATAAAACAAAATGGAGAATACTAGAGATAGAAAATGTAAATGTGAGTTTTTAAGTAGATGGTGCAAGATGTGCTGCTTTTGTACAGGATTATTAATGACAGTATGGGTGGTTTTAGCAATCACTATTCCAATTAGTTTAGCTGTAGTAGAAACGTCTAATAACACTGAGAAAGAAAAAGGAGCTAACACTCAAGAACCAGTTATTTTAAAGAGTAGTGCAGAATTACACAAGGACAAATCAATAACAGATTTTTCTAAAAATGTTTTTACTAAATTATTATATGAGTATGTAGAAACAATGGATGTAAGAGATTGCTATGTTTGTATGCAGTTGCCTGCATCTGTAGCAGAGGGTGTGACTTATCATCACCTCCCTTTGACGTATGGAATAACATGTAGTGTCTTAGCAAGTTTATTTTATAAAACAGGTAGATTAGAATATTATTACACTGACATAAATAAGATTTTTGCGAAAGTTTCTGTAGTTCCCGAGCTAAACAAAATAAAAGAGGGAAAAACGTTTGGTGAATATTTTCTAGAGGATAAGACTTTAACATTAGATAATATAATTAGGTACAACCTTACCTGTGAGTTAAAGAAGGAAGAAAAGGTATTTTTAGAGATGGTTGAAGAGAGAAGAGTGAAATTTCAAAGAAAAGTGATAGAAGAGACAAAAACACCTCTTTGGGCGTTTGAGGAAGACAATCATGACAAGAAAAAGACAAATGCAGCTATGACTCTGGATTGGCCCCAACAGGGAAGGTTGTGCATTAGAAGAAATAAGACAAGATATGACAATTATTTTGTGGGTTCCAGTATTTGCCATGACAATTATCAAATTTTAGGCGGATGGGGATTCAAAGGGGAAAAGATCCAATATTTCCAGGGATCTATTATGTTTGCGGAAATAGGGCTTATTATAGGTTGCCGGACCATTGGTATGGGTCATGTTATTTAGGCCTGGTCTTTCCAAAGATTTTTCATATGGATAGAAAAGAAAAAGGAACACACAAAATGATAAATACCTTTACACGTAGAAAAAGGGAAAGTTTTTCAGAAATAGTAGGTGATATTTTTGGCGCATTGATACCAGCAGTGGGAATATCTTTGAATGCATTTAGAATTCGGAAATTATCCACAGTGGTAGATCGTTTATCTACAGATACTGCTGGAGGGTTCTTGATGGTAAATACCGAGATGGTTGCCATGAGAGCTATGGTGATGCAAAATCGACTTGCCCTTGACATTCTTTTGGCAAAAGAGGGCGGAGTCTGTGGAATGCTGAAAGTCCAACATTGTTGCACTTACATTCCAGATAAAAGCGAAAATATACAGAAGTATATAACAAATATTACAAGTTTGCACAAAGAACTTGTTCCACTGGAGGTTGAAAGTGCTTTTGGAAAACTTGGTAAAGGGTTTTCTTCAGTAATAAATTGGTTAACAAGAATGAGTGGATTAATAATAGGGAAAGTTATAATATTAGCAACCGTAATAATAATATTAATACTGAAGCTTGTAATCACATGTATAAAGAGAAGAAGAAGACAGAATAAAATAGAAAAAGAAAACATGATAAACAAAGAGCGAGAGAGAGAAATGGGTGAAATAGAGTTAGAAGAAATAAAAGAGAACATGTACAAGAAAACGAAGAGACAAGTTGAAAAGGATACAGTTGTGTAAACTAACAAAAGCAAACGGATAAAAGATATATGCTGTCTGAAAGAATTGTATAACTTGGGTTTTTGTGGTGATATTAAAAATCACCAAAGGGGGGAGTTGATGGAGCAGGGTAAATGAAAAAATGTTAACCTCCTAATAATTTTCGTAAAATAATTAATAAACATGTTTGTTTAAGTAAATAACCAACAATGTATGTTACATGTGAAGGGTTAAAGGTAATACGCAATTCCGTGTGCAAAATAATCAACTTATAATTGTTTACGTGTCTAACATAACATAATATTTGCGTACTAATTAAATAATAAATGCATGATCTGTGCTTGTAAATAAAATGTGTGGTTGCAAAATAAAGCGATGGTAAGTAAAGGACGGCTTTATATGTTGCTTTTTGCTAAGTAATACCTAATTGGGGTACGTAGAAAGACGGGAGGGAAACGAAAGGGTTTATATTCTTTGTTTTAACAATATTTTGTTTATCTTTAAAAATAGTGCGCTTAGGCCTGTCGAGCAGCGATATAAAATGGCCACCATTTGATAGATTACGCATGAGCAGGGAACCATGTGATAGAGGCGAGAGGCTGTGGAAAAAGGATGATCACGTGCTGGTGCTGAGAGGCTAAGATGGAAGTATGGTCAAGGCTATTGTGACCTTTCTGGGCAGATGTGTGCCAAGATGATCAGCAAGAAGCGTGAGAAGTCCAACTGAATCAATGGACGGAACTGTTAAATCTAAAAAGTAGCAGAAAAAGATACAAATTGGACTGATCGAAGCGGATGAGCAATGACATGAACTGTGGGAAACGCTGCAAGCATGGACATTCCACAAGGAACTGGTTAAGACCAGGAAGTTTGATTAAAATGTATATGGGCCTGAGTTTGACCAATGAGAAAGAATCATGCCATGAAGATGCAACATTTTATTCAGTAAGCTAGAATTAGGGTATAAGAAGACCTACTCTTGGTGGGAGGGGTTAGTTGCTGGAGAGTAGTTGCTGGAGAGCAGATGCTGGACAAGTTAGATGCTGTAGATGGGTGAAGTTGCGGTTGCTGATGCTGACGAGCTGATGCTGCTGCTGCTATTTTTATTTTCCAGTTGAGTATAAGATGCTGTTTTTGGAGAACCTTTTTATTCCTGATCAATTTTTCATTTAGAACTATTAGATTTTTCCAAAACAGATAGATTGATCATTTATAGTTCTTGCTATGATAACCTTATTTTTCCGTCTAATCGATATGCATTGCAATTTCAATTTATTCTTATAATGATGATAAATGTAAAGATCTGAATAATAAACTTAAAACTTATTTCTTGCTTCAACACTTTACATAAACTTTATTATTCTTTAAACAAATGACTCAGTGATTCTTTAGCTCAATGATTAAAGTAAAATGATAAAGAGTTTATTGTGATTGAGCTGGTCTTAATCACCATCAACTGATTCCTACTAGTTGGTCCATTGACCAATGAGCGGAATACCTTAAAGCAAATGAGAAACATTATGTCATGTTAAAAGAGGTATCCCGTCTCCTTCCAGCGAATCGTTTTCTCCTAGGTTATTGACGGAGGAAATCCAGGGAATAAATGAGTAAGTGAATGTATATGCGGTGTTATGGGCCCCACCGTCATATGGATATAGTGTGTGTGTTAGAGAAATAGTTACACCTGGATGACCGAAGCATATAGGAGAATTATTTTTATTGTTAGCGCTGGATCAACAGCCACGCAAGTCACTCCACCCTGGATTTTCCCATGTGTCTAGTTTTAAAAAATATACAAATTTGCTAGGATTCCCTAGGTGCTGGCTGAGCTATAGCCAAAATCCACAGCTACCCACTTTCCAAAACAATGGTCAGTTTTCAGTGGAAATATGTGATGCTTCCACGTTGTGTTTTGGTCCGTTTCCTGTCACGGGCACTAGGAATACCCACACAAGTGAGGTACAATTTTTATTGGAAGACATGGGAGCATATTTTAGTAGAACATTTTTTACTACCAATTGGATTTCACTGCATTTGTGCCTTTTTTTCAAATGTAAGCCAGTGTATAAGAAAGAAGACATTTTGAAAAATACCCTATGAATCATATGCTAGTACAGGTACCCACAAATTCAGAGATGTACAAATAACCACTATACTCCATATCTTGTGCCTATTTCAGAAATGCATAGTTTTCCTTGATGGCGATTTTTCACTTTACATATTTCACCATATGAATTGGTCAATACTCGGTACACAATAAAAAACCATTGTACGGTGCAGCTCAGTTGTTGGCTCTGGGTACCTTGGGTTTTAGGAGAATCTACAAGGAGCAGCGACTCTCCATGCTGGAAACCCAGATAACAATTATAATCCGGGGCCTGAGTGAAATCCTAGACAACCTCGCAGCGCCCCAGCATCCACATCACACCCACCCCTCCACCACCCGGACACAACCTAGACCGACCACTGTCCCTCCCCAGAGATGGGTAGCTAACCCCCTCCCCAATCTGACTCAGAGACCGAAAAGAACCAGGGACGCTATGTCTGAGAGCGATGCAGCGGATCTCGCCTCCTCGTACGACAATCCTATTGTTGTCACCCTCCAATCCAAAATTCAGGTGATCACCGGACTAGGAAGAGACCAAGCCCCTCCAAACTCACCTAGGCCACCGACCACCCGCACTAACATCCCCACGGTCCCCCTAACGAAGAAACCCAAAACAGAGACGACCCCCACTAACTGCATGCTCATAAACTGCAGATCAGCCACCAAATATGCCACTGAACTAGCAGAATCCATCCTCACGCACGACATAGACATAGCATTCATCAGCGAAACCTGGCTTAATGATTCCTCCCTTCCACTCCTGGACACTCTCGTCCCCCTGGCTTTACAATCACCAACAAAGACAGAAAAGACCAAAGAGGAGGAGGCTTAGCAATCATCCACAGAGACAATATTTCCGTGACGGAAACAGACTCCTCCAACTACAGCACCTTTGAGTGCCTAACTGTCAACATCAACACTTGCAACTAAAAACCACTTACCTGCCACCTTATTTACCACCCCCCAGGCAACTCCACCACTTTCACCGAACACCTGTCGGACCTGATTGCCCACTGCTCACTACGAGACGCGAACAACCTTATTCTGGGCGACCTCAACCTACACTGGAACGAAGATAACAACCCGCTAATCCAAAACCTGAGTGAGTTACTATGCAATAACAACCTCACGCAACACTGCACAGAAACAACTCACAAAAAAGGTGCAACCCTAGATGCCATCATAGCCAACCGCGACACAGTGACGATAAACCACACCCTGCCCGTAGATTGGTCCGACCACCACTTAATCCTCTTCCACCTCACACAGCCAGCCACTATACAACCCCCCACCCAAGAACAGCCCAAATGGACCAGAAATCTCAATCAGATCAACATGACTGACCTGGAGGAAAAAGTCAACTCCCTCCTCACTACCTCCTCAGATGATCTATCCACGACAGAACTCACTGACCACTACAACACATCCCTGACATCCATTCTAGACCAGATAGTCCCCTGAAACTAAAAAAACCAGGAACATCCCATCCAGATCCTGGTTCAATACGGACATCAACATCGAAAGGAGACAACTTAGAGTGACAGAAAGACTCTGGAGAAACAACCCCTCCGCAAGCCTTCTAGAACAACTCAAAGCAGCTCGGAGAAAATACAAAAAACACATCCGTAATGAAAAAACCAACTTCTTCTGCTCCGCCCTGGACAATGCAAAAAACAGGCCCAATGAAATATTTAAAATCATCAAGCATCAAACCACCAAGCCCCCCGTACCCCCCACCCAGGCCTCCAAGGAACTGTGCGAAAACTTCGCCATCTTCTTCGTAGAAAAAATCTCCAAGATTGAACACTCGCTAGACACCAGCACCAACCCTGCCTGCCAAAGCCTGCCCCCAGCTCCAATAGAAAGCACATGCCTACACCACACAAATACATGGAAGTCCTTCAATCCCATCACGGAAGCCGAGATTATCAAGCTAATCTCCACCTCCAAACCCGCTTCTCACGTCCTGGACCCTATACCCACTCAACTGACCAAAAAACTTAAACTCTCCATAGCCCCGCTCTGGTGCAGAATCATCAACAGCTCCCTGAGATCCAGCATCATACCTGAATGCCTTAAAGTCGGCCAAGTAACGCCACTACTAAAAAAAACAGGCCTTGATTGCATGGACCTGAACAATTTCAGACCCGTCTCCAATCTCCCCTCCTATCCAAAATACTCGAGAAATGCGTCCTTTCACAACTGACTCAACACATGGACAACATCAACCTTCTTGACCCCCACCAATCGGGATTCAGAAAAGGTTACAGCACTGAGACGGCGATCCTCAATATCACAGATGACATCCTTAAGTCACTGGACTCCGATCACTGCTGCCTTCTCATTCTCCTCGACCTATCAGCAGCCTTTGACACGGTAGATCACCAACTTCTCATCAAGGCCCTACAAGAAAGGGTAGGTGCCGATGAGATGGTCCTCCGCTGGTTCACCTACTTCCTCCAGAACCGCTCGCAAAGGATAAAAATTAAAAACTTCACCTCCGACCTCCACCCCGTCAGCAGAGCTGTCCCCCAAGGCTCAGTGCTCTCACCACAACTGTTCAACATATACATGGAACCCCTCACCACCACACTTAAAAAGGCGAATATCCCCTTCCACCTATACGCCGATGACACCCAGATCTATCTGGAAACTTCCTCCCCAGACGACATCCTCAGACTAAACAACACCCTAAAAGAAATTCAACACTGGCTGTCCCTAAATCACCTTAAACTTAACCAGGACAAAACGGAGATCCTCCTCATCTCCAACAAAGAAGAGAACCCACAAATCGCAGAATGGCTTAAAGCTATGGATGCTCTAAACGGCAATCTCACCCTGGCTAACTCCGTAAAATCCCTAGGAATCACCCTAGACCCTAAACTGGACATGACCAACCACATCAAAAACTCTGCAAAGAGTGCCTTCCTCAACCTAAAGCTTCTCTACAAAATTAAACCATTCATCCCTACTAAAGACCTCAAACAAGCCACCCAATCACTGGTGCTATCCAGACTCGACTATGGCAACGCAACCTTAACCGGCACCACAAAATCCCACCTGGCTCCCCTCAAAACAACCCTCAATGCAGCAGCCAGAATGGTCACCGGAATCAGAAAATATGACCACATTTCACCAGCACTAAGAGAACTAAAATGGCTCCCAGTCGAACATCGAGCTAACTTCAGAACGGCCTGCCTCACGCATAAAGCCCTTCACACTGGAAAACCGGACTATCTGGCTGCTAAACTCAAGAGGGCCGGGCAGACAAGAAACCTCAGGAGCCCGAACTCCCTCCTTCTCATCCCCTTGAGAACACGCAAACACAAAACTGCTGCGAGGTCATTTGCTGGAAACGCGCCAAAAATCTGGAACTCCATCCCAGCAAACATCAGAACTATCCCGTACTTTACAAAATTCAAAAAACACCTAAAAGCCCTCCTCCTCAACCGCTCCCTCCCGAATGGATAGCCGCCGCCCGCACGCTATCCCCGACGCCGATGCTCTCTGACTCTACATCGCTCAGATCCACCTCAACCCGCTTCAAGACAAGTGTGCAAATAATTAAGCTGCCTCAAGACCTCAGACTACCTCAATAAAGCATTCAACGAGGCTCCCTCAGGACTCAACCACTACCTCAAGAAGCCTCAGCACTCTTGGACTGCCGAACTTTATGTTTTTAAGACTGCTCTACTATGTAACTATTATGAAACACTGTTGTAAAGCGCTCCGATACCCGGTCAGGTCAGCGCTATATAAAACTCCATAAATAAATAAAATTAAAATAAATTATATATCCCCGCAACCAGAAGGGTCTTGCAGATGTAATGGTATATTGCTTTTTCAAATCAGCCATTGTGACAAAAAGTTACAGATGAAGACATTTCCACAAATGGACATTTTGTCCTACTCATTTGCAAATTTCTTGATATCAACAGTTAGTTTCTTTAAGAAAACCTTGAGGGATCTACAAATATGACCCCTTGCTGAATTCGAAATGTTGTCTACTTTTCAGAAATATATAGGTCTCCTGGATTACCCATGGGTTTCATGCTAGTTTCCACCACAAACTGGAAGTAGGTTGAGAGCACGAAAAATGGGCTACCTCTTTGAAAAATGCCAAAACTTTGGTAAATGAAATAGGTTCTTTTAATCAGCTGTGCATGTTCCTGAAAGCAGGTAGATGGTGTCTTTAGCACAGAAAATCATTTGTTGATGCCAATTTTAGGAACAAAACCGATACTTTTATCCTGAGCACTTTTTTTCCTATTTTTCCCAAAAAAGGGAAAATGTAGCTATATTTTGCCTATTTCCTCAGATCCCTCCAGGGGAATCCACAAACCCTGGGGGGCAGATTTACAAGCCCCTTGCGCCACTTTTTCAACACTTTTCCCATGTTAAAAGTGACGCAAAAGTGGCGCAAGGGGCTTGTAAATCTGCCCCAAGGTACCTTTAGAAACCCCAGGATAATAGAAAAAAAAGACACAAATTTGGTGTGGATTCCTTTTGTGGAAAAAAGTTATGGAGCCCTAAGCGCAAACTAACCCAAATAGCCAAAAAAGGTCTCAACCCTGGTGGGGGCGGAGGGAAAGGCCCAGCAGTTAAGGGGTTAAAGATGTCTGCCAACCCTGCGGACGTCACAGCGATTCCTGTCAATGTGTTTAACTTTTGACAGACAGTACTGTCAAATTGACTGATGTTCATCAAGCTTTTATCATGTTTTTGGGCTTTCAAAAACAAACTTTCAAAGGGGCAGTTTGTTTTTGAAAAATAAAAAACGAATCAGACACACACCATGGGAATTGTCTCCCCTAGTGTGGAGGTCATGTAAATGTTTTCACTGTCCCTTACCGGCACGTTTTGCCCGGCAGTGACCAATAGTGAAAACTGGTCATTCAACAGCACACTCTAAAGGCAAAAGATGAATTTGGCTTGAAGAGAAACCAGAATATCGACCACCCACTCTAAATCAGGCGAGCAGTTGAATTGCCAAAACTCTGAAGGCCCGTACTCGGTTAGGTTGTCGTAGCACTATCTCTGCGGCGGAGTCAGAGTAGGCTCAATCGTCAAGATACTGAAGGTCCGCCTGCCTGTAAATCAGGCCGGCAAACGGAGGGTTAGGCAGAGAGGGTACTATGTCACAGTTGCAACAGGGTACCATCTCTGCCAAACTCTAAATCAGGTCCTACGTGTCCATCTCTGTGTGCACTTTGAAGAGTAACACAGTAAACTCCTGTAGTATTTTCTTTGGGTAAGGGTGAGGCGGTAAAGGGTTATCTTAAAGTACAAGAGCAAGATAGTAATTGATAGTATCTTAATTTGCGTGAATAAGGCCTGCTGTTCTCCAAACTGTTGTCTTATCACCTTTAATGCATATTTCTCATGTGGACTACACAGATTTACTGACTCCGCTTTCCCTCGTATTTTTGTTGTACAAGTTGTGTAAATTAGCAACTGCTGTTCTGGGTATTTCATCTAGGGTTGCTCCTGGGAGTTCGCAATGTTGAGTGTCTGTTAACAGTGAATATGAATAATGCACCTGTAGTGTCCGGCTGGACACGTTCTAGTGTTCTGCATGTTGTACCACACACTTTACACCCACCCACCCCAGGCGTCACCGGTCAGGTGACCCTGCAAATAAAAGGGGCCGGGCGCACGTGCCCTGGGCCAGTTCCACTATACCACTACCCGTAACTGTGTGGTCATTTGTTCTACTATGAGGGCCTAGCGCCCGCCAACATTACATTGGCGACGAGGGGGCTGTGCCCGTGCGTGCAGCAGCCCAGCAGATTGGGAAAAGGGGGAGAGTGTTGCCCGTGTCTAGGGCACCCCCTGCGAGGAGGCGCCGGACGCGCCCGATAGCCCACGGGGCGTGTGAAGAGCCCCGGGGCAGAAGGAGGTGTTCGGGAGTTCACCCCGCACCTGACGTGCCTGCATCGCATGCACCCCCGGTGAGGAGGCGCCGTATGCGCCTGATAGCCCGCGGGGCATGTGAAGAGCCCGGGGGGTGAAATAGCCGAGCGGGAGCCCACCCCGCATCAAAGAGTCTGCTGCGACCCCATCCAGCACGAAGTAAGCCCTGCGATGGCAAACGAAGAGGCGTGCGAGGCCGGACTGCTGTGACACCGGCCGCCGCCGCAGACTGCCATGAGGCTGAGTGATGCCCGACCAGTAGGGGGCAGCAGGTGAGCCACTGTGGGGCGAGAAAAGGGAGCCGTGGCATGCCTCCGCCACCGGCCTGCTAAGGCCCCATCTGAAGCGGGAGCCCACCCCGCATATGAGGAGAAAAGTGACACTGTCCCGTAGCAAAGCTACGAAGCTTCCACGCAGACACCCCTGCCCCACCCCGCGCAGCGCATGAACTAAGTGAGGCTGCTGGGGGGGTGATAGTGCCCGGACCGGAGCCGAAGCCTGCGTGCTGCACCCTCTCTCCCTGCCAGTCAGAACAGAAAATAAAGGTCTTACCGGGAGATGGGAGGAGGAGGTGCTGTCTAGCAAGAGGGCCCCCGGTGGTGTGAAGGCATCAAGAGCAGCTGTAGGCGCCAGTGCCCCGCCCGCAGGAAGAACGTGTGCATGGCCGGCGAGCACACAGAGACCTGGCCGCGCCAGCGTGAGGTTCGTGTCCAGCGCAGCATGGCAGAACGAGACTGCAAGAGAGCGGCAGGAATGGCCGCGAGTGCATGGGGGCAATGAAACGAGGCATCAGTGGCACCAGAGGGCCGCAACAGCAATCTACTGCTCCGCACTCCGACACCGAGAGACACTGTAAGGAAAGTGACAGTCAATGGTAGAAATATTGGCAAGCAGACAGGTACTTTACTCGGTACTAGGTAGATGAGTCCGCACCAGCGCGCAGCCCTACCCTACCGCAGCAGTGCCCTCCTTCCTCTTCAGCACCTTCCTGCACCATGCCAATACCAAAAGACAACCAAGCGGTCCGCAGCACCAGCGAAGTACCGGGCCTCCGGGGAACTGCCGGCAGCGCCACCTAGTGGCCATTACAATTACGGCACTGAGGGGGAAAAAAAGACAAGTGACATGTGAGACCCGCGATGCCCATGGCACTGTCTCACCTACCTGCTGACACCTCTGCAACCACCCGCCTGCAAGTAGAAGCGGCCACTACAAAGGTCCCGAGACAGCCTGCCTGCAAGAGCCGAAGGCTGGAAAACCGCCACCTAGTGACCACTGGTAGTCACTGTACCAGCTTAAAGGACACTGCCAGCAGCACGGTGAAGATTACACCATCACAAAAGAAAGTTACTTGGCACACAAGTCGGCCCCACACGCGGCCAACAAAAGAAAATATGCCCCCTCCAACCCTGATCACGAGAACAGCCTGAGAGGGCCACCCAGGTGTCAAGGCGAGACAGTCCCAAGAAAATGCTGCCCTGCTCAACCCTCGCACCAGGACAGCACAACACTGCCTGCAAGGGAAGGAAGCAGCCAGGGTCTAAGCGCTGACCAAAGACTCACAGGGCATTCCTAGCCCTGCACGACCTGTCTCAGTCCCACGAAGTCAAAAGCTGCCACCGCCAGGATTAAGCAGCGCCAGAGAAAAAAGGAAGTAGAGACTGGCCAACAGAGAGCCTGTTGTCTGTTTTGTTCATTCGAAGGGGAGAAGGACCAGGAACCCTTCAGAGAGCCACTAGAGGTCCAAAAGCTGCCCCTGCCAGGGAAAGGACTGCCAAGGTTAAGAGCCACCAAGCGCCAAGATAAACCCAAGCAGGAAAGCTAACAGTTACCAGCCCACGATGGGTGCAAGAAAGACGCGCGCTGAGCATGCAACTCCCAGTGGCTGTCCTACGCCACCGCAAGCGAGAAGAGCGCGCCACCTATCCCAGTGATGAATAGCCACCACTGCCAGCCAAGAGCGAAAGACCTCTCCACAGAGAAGTGCACTGCTGAAGACGGAGGGGAGATCCTCTACATCACCATGCCAGCGAAGCCCCGCAGTGGGCAGAAGACAGCACAGAGTGTCCTCCCTCATACTGCCTCAAGACGGAGTTGCCAGTGGCCCCAGACAGGCAAGAGGAGAGTCACACCGCCCATGTGGCAAGCCGCCAACACGACATACGTTCTGACGTCAGGCGACACGTGTCCGAATGCCAGTCGCACCGCCAGCATGGAGCACGTCACTCGAAGTGACCAACTCCACCACAAGTGCCCGAAGGGAGGCAGGATCAAGTGCCACGACGGCACAGCCTCGAGGCGAAAGCACGACGCCCTTGAGTGAAGAGGAGGACCGTGAAATCCCTGAGGAGGGGATGGTGCCTGTGAAAGGTCCCCAAGAGGAAGAAGCAGGTCCTACTGACAGGACAGACCTGTGACAGGCCCGCAGAAGAGTGAAGACCGTCCCAAGAACTTGACGTGACCAGCGAGATGTCCATGTGGCGCAAACATGAGACATGTGGCAGGACGCCACATCCAAGTGAGGACCTGGTCGGAAGGAAGAAAGAACAGTGGCACCCGCCACAGGGCAGACAACCATGACAGGCGCGCAGGAGAAAAAGGAGCAGAGCGACAGGACAGAGGACTCATACCACCACAAGATGAGCGCACTCAGAGACACCAGACAGCCATCAAGCCGGACCGACGTCCCTGGAGACAGCCCAATGGGAGAACCAAATGTAAGCCGCAGCTAGCGCGAACCGTGTCTCTCTCCAACGCTTCCCAGTGCGACCGTCCAGTCCCGAAGCCAGACCGACATCCCTGGAGACAGTCCAACGGGAGAACCAAATGTAAGCCGCAGCCAGTCCGAACCGCGTCTCTCTCCAACACTTCCCAGCGCGACCGTCCAGTCCCAAGCATCAGCAGTCCAAGTCGGACGGCATCCCTGCTCCTCACAGCAGATGCCACGGGTGAAGAACAGCCTCAGCAAGACGAAGACACGGGCTGCGAAGTCCCTCTAGTCCTCCTCACTCCACAAGGTCACCCAAGACAATAGATCGCCGCCTGTTGCCCAACTGAAGGAAAATCACTGTTTTGTTATCGTCATCCAGGTGTATCATCACCAAGGAGCATCGCACCACCAGAGTGGATCCCCACACTCCAGACAACCGGAGTTCAACGAGGCGAGCCACCCAGGAACCTTCTGTGTGCCCCCGTCAACCTGAAGCCTGCCGGAGTAGAGCATACCCGACCATTGGAGTATCCACCCTTGGGGTTACACAAGACTTGGCCGTGGCCCTGTTGGGAGTTCCACAGTGACCCCTCAGCGCGGCCTACGAAAGGCCCGCACAGCCCACGCGGTCACGTGGCAATCCAGGGGCAAGGGCCTTGACGGAGTTCCTGTGAGAGGGGAATCCGAATAGGAGAGATGCGTCGGCAGCAGCTCCACGACGGGCACGGGAAGCATGGAGGACACAGTCGAAGACTGGTAAACCAAAGACCACCGGAGGAAGGCACAGAACCTGAGTTCTGATGGCGAGAACGTCCAGACCGAGACACCACCCTCTGTGGCTACATGAGCGACTTGGCTGTGAGTCCTGTTGGCAGTTCCTCAGCGACACCTTTGCGCGGCTTGCACAAAGCCCACACAGTCCACACGGTCCCATGGCAGCCCGGCAGGAAGGCCCTCCAGGAGGCTCCAGTGAGAGAGGAGTCCAGGCGAGAGAGGCAAGTCTGAAGTTTGCTCGGCTGTCAGGAGCGAGGAAGACCATCAAGCACGTCGCCTCCAAGAAAAGGCCTCACACACCGAGATCATCTCCAACAGCTGTAGGTTTGTCGTCCACCAGAACCTGAGCGCCTGAGAGATCTCCAGAGTGGACTCCACCACCGCTCCAGATGCACCGATAAGTGAATTTTGTACATAGACTCCAACACCGCGAGACCAGGCCGGTCTAAAGTACATCGCCAAGGCGGACTAAAGCATCCTGACCGTGCGGTCCAAAGCTCCAGCGCTGCCTGGATGACGGCCTGAAGAGACTCATTTGGTGCTATGTGTTGGTTATTTGTTTTCTTACAGGTTGGACTTTTGTTTGTTTCTTTTCATTAAAGTTTGGGAGGGATGTAGTGTCCGGCTGGACACGTTCTAGTGTTCTGCCTGTTGTACCACACACTTTACACCCACCCACCACAGGCGTCACCGGTCAGGTGACCTTGCAAATAAAAGGGGCCGGGCGCACGTGCCCTGGGCCAGTTCCACTATACCACTACCCGTATCTGTGTGGTCATTTGTTCTACTATGAGGGCCTAGCGCCCGCCAACATTACAGCACCCATCAATGTCAGTATGTTCATATACTGTAACTTCTCACACATGTAGAAGCTACATGTGGGATATAACTGTAGAGGCGGGAGTCACATATAGCTAAGCGCAGGAGGAGATGAATTAAGACCGAATTATTGGATACTGTGAATACAGTATATCAGAATTGTACGAATAGGGTTATGTTTCACCTGTACAGTAACTGTTCGTCAGTTAACCGGTGTGATAAAAGCTACACCCAAAGCACGTTAAGCCACTTTTGACGTCGCACAATGGCACATATATATCTTAAAAGCTGCTTCAGATAATTTTACATACAGACATCCAAGCAGAAATTATAAATGGTCACACCAAGCGAAGGTCTGTTTTGTGTTCCCCGGAGATTATGCATTAGAGTCTTTGGGACTTTGAAAATGGGTGCAGAGTAATCTCTTCCCGCTGTGCTGTAATGGGTCTGTGCTGAGCATGCGATTTGTCCTGTGCTTGAAATGGCCTTTTCTTTGGAGCAAGAATGATAATATAACGATTCATGTGAGAGTCATGCTTTTTCTGTATACAATGCTCAATTTACTGGTATTCAATGTATCAACCGCGGAAGCACAAAGGGCTGATATGGCCCTGCCATGAATCGATTTGGTGTCCTGCATGGCACACTGGATATCAGTTGCAAGCTGAGCCTTCTAGCTGGCCTATACATTTTTAAGGATGTTCACACATTTATCTGTAGACATTTTAGCCAGCGTGTGTTTATTAATCATGTTCTGCCCGGAAGAGTAGAAAAGGTCCAATTTGTGGCAGCTGGTGGATTTTCAAAGTGGTGGGCCGGAAATGTTATACCTGAATATAATGAGCAAGTGAAGTGAGCAAGTCCAAAGGGCAAAAGGAGGGTGCGGGGAGGTCCTCCCCCCCCCCCCCACACAAGAAGATTTTGATTTTTTTTTATTCAAATGGTGGATTTTACACCGCATATTTACTGCATATTGTTGAAAAACAGGGATCCAGATATAGCATTTTAAAGCACAAGTGTGAAGAAAACATCAATCAATCACAGATTTGTGGAGCACGGCTAATCATACATGAGGCTATCCAGGTGCTACGATCTCGCTGGGATCAAATCTCTAGTAACAAGTCAAAAAGGTGCTCAATCCTTAAGCTGGTCTGCTTGCAAAATGACGCCCGAGCAAAGCACATCAAACCAACGGAAATAGGCACTCTAAGGGCCTCATTAGGATGGCGGGCGGTGCTGGGACCGGCCGCCAGACGTGCGGCGGTCCCGCAGCACTGACGCATCCTGCATCTTTGACATTGCGGGGGGTGCTACTTACAGCAGCACCCGCCGCAATGCCAAAATGGCATGTTGTGCATTGCCATGCACAACGTGGCTGGCACCACGCGGTGCCTGCCACCTTGTGCATGGCAATGTAGGGGGGTACCATGGGTACCCCCCAAGTGCAGCCCCCCACCCCCTCACCAACCGGGGGCCCGCAACGGGCCCCCAAAGCGATTTCCGCCAGCCTTTCCATGGCGGCATCGCCGCCATGGAAAGGCTCTGAATGACACATCCTGATATGGATGGCGGTGCCTGCTAGGCACCGCCACCATATTAGGCCCCCAGTCCGCACGGCCGGCAATCGTAACGATTGCCGGCCGGCAGAAAAGCGGCGGACGCACTTAGCGTCCGCCACGGTACCCCCCGCCATAATAATATGGCGGGGGTAATTCTGGTTACAATGGCGGGCAGATCGCCACCGCCGGGCCGGCGATGGCGATCCGCCCGCCATTGTAATCAGCCCCTAAGTGTTTCCTACCTGTAACACATCTCTGCCTAAGATGTGTGAGTCACATGCCATCCATACCGGTGGGCATTAAATGTTAAGAGTGCATAGCCTGGAGAAATACACACTTGCGATTTAAAACATAACACAGTGATTGGGATTTAAAACATAACAGTGATTGGGGTTATCTTTACTAATAAGATTGTATTTCTTTTTACCAATCCTAGACTAATGAAAGTTTGTGGAAGAAAACTATATGGTTCTGAACCTGTTCTTTGCAGTTTGCATGCAGCTGTTTGATGATAGCTCATAGCTTGCTATGCTACACTAGGACTGTAACTTTGAATTGCAGGTAACAAAAGGCTTTCTGTGACAAAAGCAATAACCCACTGAGCTGACCACATAAAATAAAGTTATGTGCCCGAAAATATTTTTTTGCAGTTTTATATTGTGCAAGCTCGACCCGAAGGAATCGGAGCGCTTAGTAGGCATGGGGAGATTAAATGATTTGCCCAGAACCACAGGATGTTGAGCTGATAGCCAGGCTCAAGCCTGGTTCCCCAGGTCCAAAGTCGGCAGCTCTGGCCTTTACACCACATCTTCTCCATATTACATGGTGTGGCTTTGCAGGAGGCACATTAACCCTGTTCCCCACATTAGGATGAGTCAAAGCTGCAACTAAAGAAAACTCCGACCTCTCCTGCAGGTACATTATTCACCAGCCTTATCTTGACATTTTTATTATCCACTGAGAATTGTTGGGAAGTGGGAACATATGGAGCTCTGCAACAGATGACTTTAACCCATTGATATTTCAAACTGCAGCCGCCCTACCCTTCCCAGCTTGGCCCCTGTGCTGTGCCCTAAAACTAGCACTGGGAGAGAAGTGGCGGCAATGTGTAAAAGAGAAAACTGCAGCAGGGCCCCGTTCTGGGAGTCCAGTGACTGGCTTATTATGGCCTCGCACACCAGCCTTTGATATCTGCCAGTTTATTTGCACTTTATACACCGACTGAGAAAGGCTCACGCACCTCGCAGGACCCAGTTGTCCCCTTGGCTCCACTGTCAACCTCTAGTACTAAAGACATGGTTCAAGAAATGTTCAGAATGGTTGAGAAGAACTTTAGAAGTGGACTTCAGTAACCAGAATGCACTAGGGTCACACAGAAGACCAGTACCTAGTAAATGATGTGAGATGCACGTGCCTGTGAGAGCACAGCTGTAACACTGTGTACTCAAGGAATCCAACGTATTCACAGGCCCACTCAAGGGGGCTGTATCCAGCACTAGGAGGAGAGCAAAAGTGACTTGCATGACCGGTCCTAGAGTATCATTTGCCCCGGAGCAAAACAAGGCGTGCATGCACACACAATTTAACATACACTGCACTTCTAACTACAACCATTAGCAAAAATACATTTCCAAGATCCCCGCAAATTTGACAGGTCCTGGGTACAAGTGTCAGATAAAGATGGCTCACAGACGTAGTCTAGGAAAGGCCAGCTCTGGGTGACAGTATGACTTATATTTTAGGAATAGCACAGCTTACCAATCTGTCGGGACCAATACGTTAAGTAATAATGAAATATACACGACCCTTCCATAGGTCACACTAATCCACATTTAATGGTCCCTGCAGGGAGCAATATCAGCGGCCTGAGTTGTGGAGAGGCACCATGTGAGTCCATTCTCCCAGGCACAACCTCTTAGAACAAGGCGTCCTGGCTCAGCACTCCGACTCAAGGCGCATCACAAAACATGAAAGTGATGCCTTATTCCGGGTAACACCCGCGGCCGCTGGGCAGGTAACTCATCCATGTGGTTATGGCTGTGGGATACACCTACACAATAATAGCTCTCTCCTCACTACTTTCACTTCACCCTCCTAGCCCAGGACCGCATCAGCCCCAGAAGCCATCACCTCTGTCCGAGCCAGGCTTGGCCAACAACAATAAACTCACCCAAGTGAACCATGTGGGAGCTCCCTGCAGATGCACAGGGGTCACCCATACAACCCACAAACTGCACCAGGCTGTGCACCTGACTCTCCACTCCCCCTACTACATGCCTGTGAGGGAGCACTCCAAGCAATGGCTGCTAGCAAGGAATCACAAGCACACCGCACCAAACTCCTGCCAGTATGCAGTGTTAATGTATTGGCACTTAAGGTGAATGAACTTCTGCCCCACCTTCCAGAGCCTTTCCCCAGCACCGCACGGCGCACACAAAGGCACCAATGTTGATCATATATGATTCAGCCGACATCTGTCCTTCCTCTAGGCTCTGTTGACCAAGGGGAATGTTTTAGTTCGCCCAGTCACTTGTTTTGTGGTCCACCACTTGCCCGGTTTCTAGGCACATGTAAGAGGCACACCTCTGAGGCAGTACTTGCACAGTAAGAGGCACAGTTCAGGCACAGGGACAGTTCACAGATGGATCTCCGAGCGACTGTCTGAACTCAGACTGGTACTAGGAGTCTGACTTCCCTGGGAACGTCCTCTGTGAAGGCAGCCACACTTAAAGAGACATGGAGCCCGGCCAGGAATCTGACGAGCAGTGAATCAGGCACACCCGGTAAGGCAGAGCCACACACTGTCCAGAGGTGCAACTGCAGGATGTGGAAAACAAACCACGCACATCTTTTCAGGATAAACTACAGTGGAATAGGGATTGTGAGAACATTACAATCTGGATGAAGGCTCCATGCCCCACCGGCCGCTCCCTGTCCACCTTAATGCACGCTGCGGTCCCGCCAACTAAACCAATCCCGATGTCGCTTTCATGTTGCATGTGAACAGCATGACAGCAGCACCCGGCAGGCAGACATGGCACTCATATGGAGACCAGGAGGCTGTGTCTGTTTTCTCTCGGCTCATAGCACACTGCAGATTGTGAAGAGCTGAAGTGCGCATGTCAGGTTGGCTGTGGAAAACAAAACGGCCAAACTGACATGCACACTTAATTTTACTGCAATGTGCAGGGTGGTTGCCAATCATTATGGTTGGACCAGCCCACGGTACAAACGTCATTGGGCGTGGTGATAGAAGTCTCAGCCGGGACATAATTAAATTAACTTAAAACTGCAAAAAATATATATATTATATATGCAACGGCTGGCACACAGGGGAACACCCCGTCGCTCCAATGGACGAATCGCCCATGGGTCCAATACACTATACTGTTACTAGAGGGCATAAACTTGCAATACAAACAATCAGTACAAATTCCAAGTATGTTTACCTGAAATATTCTATGCAATTGCAGCTGTTTGGCATGGTGGGGATATTAGTTGCAATTTTGTATAGGTACTGGAATGATCCATGTATTTGTTATGTATATTCTGCCTGTTCATTTACTAAAGGACATATTTTTTCAACAATGTTAAAATTAGTGACCAAGGAAAGACAATATATTTGCAACGACATAATACTGCAAGGTACTTCATTACTGAACTCAAATGCACAATGCATATTATGACTGCAGCGCCCTCACCAATGAAAAGTGAACTTAAAAGAAAAGGCGATATTTTGAGGGACATGCAAATATAAGCCAAGTTTACATACACTTCCTAGAATCCTCCGCATGTGGCACAATGTTTTGCAGCTTAGCAGTTTATAAAGGTAATTGTAATGTTATCCACGGGCGTCAGAGCTGGGAAACTAGAAAACATGGATCTGAGAACGATGACATGCGGGGGCATATTTACAAGAAAGTGGCGAAGCGTGCCGTTAAGCCAAAAAGGCTAACGACACGCTTCGTCACTTTAGAAACGCAGGGCTGCACCATATTTGCTAAAATATGGTGCAGTCCTGCGTTTCCCCCAGCAATGGCGCTAAATTAAGCTGCCTAACGCCAACGTAGGCACCCTTGCACTACAGTGCAAGGGTGCCTGTGTTGAAGCGAAGATTGTTTATGTGCATGAAGGTTCGTTCCCCTTCCTGCACATAAACAATCTTTAAATGCCGTTTTCTAACTTCTATGTGTGCTGCTTAATGCAGCACACATAGAAGTTGCAAAACAGTTTTTTTTTGTTTTTTTTAAATGATTGTTTATTTGCAGGAAGGGGGACCTTCCTGCACATAAACAATCATTGGCGTTTTGCTTTTTCTATGCGTGTTGCCCAAGGTAGCACACATGAAAACAGCAAAAACGAGGAGAAATAAAGCATTTCTCCTTGTTTCGCCTGTATAAGACCAGGTTTATCCTGGTCTTAATTTTGGCGCTGCCTCCTATTTACGCTGCTCTTGTGAATAGGAGGCAGCGTCAAAGTCAATGGGTGTTGCGGTGGAACGCCCACCACAACACCCATTGCCCGCCCCTTCCATGCTAAGTGTAGCGTGAAAGGGTGCCTTATTTACAGGGCAGCGTTAAGCCACGTTAAGTGGCTTAACGCTCCCTTGTAAATAAGGCAAAGCTCCTATCGCCATCACAACGTCACTAAAAGTGACATTGTGGTGGTGATATGGGCTTGTAAATATGCCCCTCGGTTTTTACCTGTCAGGAGTAGTAAGCGCTATATACATGCACTTACAATCCAATGCAAAACATGTACCAGGGGCGCAACTAGACCTGTACTTTGGGGGGGGCTAACACTTAGCATAATGGAGGCAGAGCCCTAATCAGAGGCCGAGTCAAAATTATTTGTGGGTATCCTTTCACTGTTCCCATACAGTACGTAACATGAACTGTCCTTTTCAACAAAATATACAGAGTTTATTTCATTTTGAAGTGCACTAGACCAGTAAAATTGGTCTAAACATAACTAAAAATAACATTTACAGCGGGTTTAGGATTTTTGCTCAAGAGATTTTCACAGAATGAATCACAAATGTTACAAATGTTGCATTCTAAGAAACATTGATCCTGTAGACCTTGTTGGAGGTGGTCTTTTGGTTTCTTTTTTGTGGCAGACATTGGCAAATGGGGAATTCTATAACACACTGTGAGAAATATGACTCAATAGAAAATATTTTAGAAGATATTTGGGTGCCTTACTTTTGGAAAAACTGCAGATTACCCACAGTTATTATTCTATTTACAGTATAATTACCAGCATACGCACTTTCATATTATTTGCAGGATATAATTTTAGTACAGTAGATCAGTGGTTCTCAACCTTTTGGCTTCTGGGGACCCCACTTAATCATCATTGGAACCCGGGGACCCCCATTGAATCATTATTGGAATCTGGGGACCCCCCACGAGACATTACTGTAAGCCGGAGACCCCGGCCTAAACATTGTCGATTATTTGAACAGCGAAACAATACAGAAAAAATAAAGAAAAAAGCATTCTTCGAACAAATACACAAATTATGACATATTTTATTTAATTTTCCACACACATGAATAAAAAAATATCTAAATTTAATTTTAATAGAACAGTTGGAGCTTTTCTAAATTCAATTGAGGCCACTCATTGTCCATACTATATTCAGTTTGATGCACCTGCACTGTTCCCACGAATCAATCTGAGGATACTAATTTAATTTTTAGCCTCCATGTTCAAATTCCTTCACATTTACAGTACTTAAAAAAAAAAAAATGTACATTTAGCTTCTTTATTTATGCACACTTTATTAATCTGTAAATATTATTTAATTTTTAAGTAGTCGCGGACCCCCTGAGGAGTCTTCGCGGATCCCCAGGGGTCCCCAGACCACTGGTTGGGAACCACTGCAGTAGACAACTCTCTTGCTCACAAATTAAGCATAATGTGTGTTGTTCCCTCACAGCACACGCTAAATACCCAAGCTAGCAGGATATTTATGAAAAACAATAGCAGAAAAATATTGAGTAGCAATACAATTTTTTTAAATATTCGGCAATAGTCCATGAGGAAAAGCTAAGCTACAACTTAAGCCTATGGAATTTTTACAAATGCCATAATAAGAGAATTTCAGTGGAATTTTTGTGTGTGGCAAGTTACCAGCAGAACAAGGTTCTTGCTTAAAGAATTTCTAAGTTAATTAATCTGATTATTAGTAGTAGTGGTGGAGCTAAATAAAAATAAAATGTAAAAAGGTTTTGGACTAACATGAGTAATTATCATGGGAGGAAGAGAAATTGCTACATACATTCATTGGTTTACCATGTTGTAGCAGGCAGGTATGGAGGCACAATGTATAATCATGGCAACCCTAATCCCGACTTCAATTGATTTTCAGAGACAGAGTACATGATTTTCTGAACAGGAAATAGATATTCCAAGAGAGTAAAAACCTGCACTTGATATTTTCCATTTCAATCCATGCCCTTCCTGCTAACTGAACCCTTTGCTTCCCACCTTCTTAAACCATTTTTAAAGACCTTATATTTCTGAACTTGATGGTTACCTGTCCTCCTAATTGTTCTCCCTCTAACTCTCGCCATATTCAGCAATGGGTACACAGCTATATTAAATACTAACAAAAGGCTCATGAAAGGTAAGACTGTAGACACTGTAGATAGGGTGGCAGAGTGCTGCCTCTGAGGAGTTCTATCTAGCCTTCTCTAGTATGTTTGAATAGGTAGAATATTATTTCTAACTCACTATCATCCTTTGTTGCTCTCACTGTCTACTTCCACCAACTTATTCCTTCCCTCTTCGAATCACTCCTGCCCTCTTTTACCTCCCATTATTTCTCATTTTTGCTCTCTGCCCAACACATTTAGTTAGATGCTTAGGATGAGCTACCCATATAGTACTGTTGTCCTGTTAGTGAGATAGCAGTCTCTTGTGGAAAACCACACTACTGCTAATGCTCCTACCTTTTTTCTTCTGTCTTGTCTCCTCATTTACCTTCCCTTTTCCAATCTTTTCCATTCCTCCTGCCTCTCTCACCCTCAGTGTTTTGAGGTGACCTTGTGGTGGCTTATAGAGCTATACAAACTAGCAACAAAGCATCTAAGGTCAACATATTTTTACTTTAAAGCATGATTGGGCTTCTTTGTAAGTAGACCTCTGTGTCTCTTTCTTGATCTCATTATGTTACTCTGGGTTTATATCACTCTCTCTTTCTGCCTTACACTGGCCTGTGCACAGCACTAGATGGGAAACAAAGTAGTCCCTTATGGGAGAATTTGACCTCTTCTCCTCATCATCCTCCATCAAACATTCCTTATGTTGTTTGTGATGGTGCACTCTGGGGTGCAGAATTCCATGATATTGCTACGAAGCTCCTCGGTAGGGCATTTGGTCATGGAGATACAGTTTGGATACTAATATCTTTGTGCCCTCTTTGGAGTTAGTTTGTAGGTCCCGTTCAGTTGTCTGACACAAGTTTTGTCATGTTGCCTTTTGGATTTCTTTCTTTAGCCTTGGAGTACAGTGTTTTCTCGTCTTAATCTCCTATATATCTTTGTTGAGCCCGGGGAGCCTAGCTGTATGGTTTGGATGCATTCATACATTAACCTGATTGACTCTGATGCAGAGCCAAATGTGTCAATTATTTCATAGGGCAAGACAAAATGTTCCTTGTTTGAGGTACAAGGCAAGATAATGTGGTATTATTTGGAATAGGAAATGAGAAATGATAATGATCTGAACAGCTGATATCAAGATGGGTGAGCATGCCACTATGCCCAAGTCTGCAGTAACAGCACTGTTGTAATCACCCATAAAAAATGCTATTTTGGTCTTATTAGACAGGGATTTGTGATATGATCGGTGAATTCTGATTTGAGTTTTGTTGGGGTGTTGATTACATGTAGGTCGACTGTGAAGAATGGTGATAAAGTAGAAGAGCCATAAAGCCACTCAAGTGACAAAGGTTATTGCAGGTGTGTATTTGCAGATGAGGGAGTCTTTGAAGATGATGGTGATAGAACCATTCTCGTTCGCAGCTGTCTCTCTTCATAAATTATGGCATAACCTTTGGTACTAGGGATTCAGTAATGGATTGAGCATAATAATTAAGCCAAGTGTGCAAACTAACAGGGATGTGGAATTCCTGTAGCCTGAAGGCCAGGACATATTGTTTGGGGTAAAGGGCATCAAGTCTTCATGTGTATTTTGTCCTTGGGACAAGGAGGCCCAATCCCCTGCAGCACAAACCCTTTAACTGCCAGTTTGCCGTCCCACATTATGGATCAGGGAAGGGCACTATCTACAGTTAAGGTAATATTTTTGCCCATATGTTAATGCTGTTCAAACTTGTATTTATTGTTCATTAATTGAAAGCCTTTATTATTAGGGTGAGAGCTCCTAAGTAAATGTTGTAAGCTCTGACTGCACTACTGACAGTGGTTCCAGTATAAAAATGTGTACACATGTTTTCAAAGTTTGGCAATATGAGGCTATGTATAATGCTCCCGAATGCTCTCTGATTTGATGCAAATATTTGCAGAAGCTTGAAAGCAAGATTGATAATTCTTTGCTTTCAAAATAAAATGTTCATAAAAGAAAGAAAGCAGGAAAAAAACATTTCGCTAAACTACTGTAAAATTTCAGGTACCATTTCTTTGCAGCATCATTTAGTAACATGTGTTGATGCATGCTATTATTTCCCAAAAATATTCATAATGGAAAATCATTGTAACCAGTCTCAAAGAGATTATGGGAAACAAAAATAAACAAGCATTGGCAAAACCAGTAGGTCTGAAATTGGTGGTCAGCGTTTTAGTTTTGTCAATGTGTGACTTGTTTTGGCATGGTTTTGTAAAACCATATTGGTGTGGGAGCTGCCAGGCCCTCACCATTATAACAAACATTGGCAAAAGCAAAAATTGTTTTTGTTCTCAAAAAGCACACACTAGTTACTGGCACTGAACAAAACTACTTTGTGTGCCGATATGCTCCTTGTGAAAGAGCAGAATGCTGTCACTCACAGTGAAGCTAGCTGATACAGAGAGAGAGACAGAATTTTAATAAACGTAAAAGGTCATGGTCAACGCGAGACCAAATTAGGGGTCCAATTATTAAAGAACATCTCAAAAGTGCACCCATGGTATATGTTCTTGCATTAAGTGCAGCTATACCGCTTTTGTGAATTCCCAAGAATTTACAAAAGTAGGACAAGAAATAGTACTCCTAGAAAATATCTGTGAATTGTATTTTAGCTTGAGCAAATGCGCATGTGTAGATTTGCTCATGCGAAAATCTGAGTGTTTGCAAGTTCCCTTTCCCTCCAACTACTTTTCTCCAAACTCTGGAAGAAGGTTTGCATCTGCCATTGTCAGGAGTAAATTTCCAACATTTCTCAGTATGGGAAAAGATTAGAGAAGAGTTGTTGAAAACCCTTAAAACATGCAAGTTAGTAGGTTTGCACAGACTCAAAAGGGCATTCTAACCCCGGAACCATTGCTTACCACTACTTTACGCCCCAGTATGTATATCTGCGGAAACGTGGCAACATAAGAGGATTGCAAGTATTCAAACACTACTATGGTATGAGCCCTGGCATAATCAGAGAGGATATATTAGAGCTCTTATATTATGAGATTGCTGCCATAATTTGTCGCCACACTACATGGCACCAAAGGGACAAGTGGTTTCTGTTACAGGACAAGTAGATTTATGAAGCAACCTGCCCCATGGACAAGTAGATATTTGATTAAATTCCACACCCCTGAAACTAATTAAGCTCAGATTCCTTAATGAAGTATTTGTGGTTGGTTTTCAGACCACTAATAAATCTTACAGCTGCGTAATTACTACAAATATTGAACTGTTTTACTAAAGTTCACCAGATTCGGAATATGGACCTGGGATGCACATCTGCTTAGGTATGTGAAGTTTATTGAGCACTGCCCAAGTACTTGCAGTTCTAAAGATAAATTTTTTAATACAGTGTTTAAGCACTATTATAACTCAAGTTTGTGACTGTTAATAATGCATGTGGGCACAGAGAAATGTTTTTCTACAGTGGGTGGCCCCTCTAAACCACAAATTTTTCAACTGAAATTTCTCCACATTTAACATGATCATTTGTAAATCTTTCAGCCTATGTGTACAGTGAAAATGGTAAATACTGCCTCATCCTTTTATGAAAAACACTTTAAATATATTCTAGACTTATTTATAGTGTGGGTGTGAATTGAAAGAACAAAACCATGTTCAGCTAGCATACAGAAAAAGTGACCTGCTGAATTTCACAAAGGTACCACCAATGCAAGTTTGGTTACCATCCGATAAACATATCAGCATTCGCTTATCTATCTTGAGCATCTGAACTGTGGTTAATCAAACATACATTTTCTCTAAAGGATGTAAATTCAGATAAACTAATATGGTTTAAATATTTTTACTGCATAATACAAAAGCCATCCACAGTTGCATAAACTCAACATGGCACAATTCGAGAACAATCAATTCTTCACAGAACAGCTCTGTAATGCTGTACAAAAAAATCTCACTAGTCTCTGTTAGAAGTAACCGGAAGTGTAGGAAAAAATCAAGGGACAGAAGAAAGCCACAAATAATTAATCACTTTAAATGAGTCCGTGAAAACCCCTTTTCTCTCGTTAGTTTATGGGGCAGAAAATCATGGTCAGCCTTATTGTCAGAAAAAGTGGTATGATCAGGTGAAGTCCTCTCCGGTGTCTTGGTCACTCCTTCTACCCTGCTTGGCCTCTATGAGTTGTATGCAAGTGCAGTCAGCAAGGTAATCACACTCACCCTCCTTACTACATACCAGAGCAGAATACCACAAGGAAGCAGAAAATTTCAGAAGCAGTAGTTCTTTCTCGGCAATCTGCATCTCCTCCTGCCTTCTCCTGGTCATTTTACTCAGATCGTAGAAGAGAATAATTCTATTGTCTCAAAACTTAAGTTCACCCCGCTTCAAAACAGCATGGGTCTCCATCTGTCTTTGTGAATCAGAGCCTAACTCTACAATGATGGTCCCAGCCCTGTCAACTCCTGCTTTACACCTCTCATAGTAAATTCAGTAGCTTTATGATCCACTAGCTAAAGACCTCTGATTGTATGCAAATCTGCAGAGTGGCTGCCATATCTTCACCTTCATTCAGGGCTACAAAGCCCAGCACTCTGCTCCTATTAGCTCTCAGTCTGTTCTCTAGACTCTCAGTCTCGGTATCCATATATATCATAACCACACACGTTGTCTAGGAGAGTGCCATTTAGTTGAGATTCTTAATGGCACTCATTCCCAAAGCACTCTACTGCAGTCACTCTCTTTGTGAGGGTTCCAACTCTGGTTTCGGTGCCTGCAAACCTTGAGGCTATGTTCCATTTTCACCATCTCTTGTCTACACTGACACACTCAAGCATTTCAAATTGTTCATAGTGAGTGCCTCACTTTGGGTCAGATGGACAGCACTTATGCTGCCCTCATCCCCTGCCATGTCACGGGCGGCCTTTGGAAATGAGAATTGTTGCTGACAGAAATCATGATTGTCCCAAATAGTTCTAAATGTTTGCTCCTTGGGGTGTATAATGTGTTGTTGCTAGGAATGACAACAGTTTTTCATGCTACCCTTTGTTCCTCGACTCATTCTCAACCTCGGCTGAGTAATCTCAGGCCTGCTTCTGCCAGATTTGGTCCCAAAGTGGGAGCATAATCGTAGATTCAGGAACGCAGCCATCTGGCCTCACAGTTAGCCCCACCACCCGACATACTAATTGAGATTCAGATTAACCAATGTACATTTGTACCAGCAAAGTACATTTAAAGCTGTGAATGTACAACTGCAGCAATGAATGTACATTTTGACCAATTAATGTACATTTAGAGACCCAAATGTATATTCGAAATGCACATGCACTACATTACATCTATAGGAGTCAAAAAAACATGTTCAATGTGACCATATAATAAAAACAACAAGACCAAACCACAGGAGGTACCCGTAGACCCAGTGAGACCTGGGTAATAAGTGTATGTAACAATCAACAGCATCTCAACAGGTAATAATTAGAGACAGTTTTTTTAAAATAAGCACATCAGTTGCAAAAAAGGAAACTGGGAGGCATGAGTCGGTATTGCAATATATGCAAAGAGCAGTCTATATTCAAACACAGTGAGGAAAAAGAAGCACTATATTACATTCAATGTACATGTAACCTGTCAAACTTGTGCACATTTGTGCTCGTGACAAAAGGTGAACGGCGCAAAGTGACAAGTGAAACAGCAAAAAAACATTGCAAAAAGAAACAATAGTGTCAGTATATACAAAAAGGTTGTAGTGGTTCAGATTCATTAACAGGGATTTGGAGAAGGTCAATTATTTGATGAACCACAGAACAGGTGCCAAGGGATTGCACTGGGGGGGTCGACGGCATTTCGACCTGTTGTGAGTTCAGGACATCTTCAGGACCAGGTTACAAAATTGTAAGTGCTGGGGAGAGAAAGAGAAGGGATATATAGAGTAAGAAGATATAAAAGGAGTAAATTATCTGCAGGTCAGCAGGTTCCTCTGGTGGCCTCTCAACCTGCGGGTGAGTCCAAGTGGGGCTGGTGGAGTCATGGAGGTAGTGAAATAGGGAGCAGGGACATACGTTGAGCGTCACAACGATGAAGACGTGCGTACGCGTCATCAAGGGGGCGGGGTTTAAGCGCCGGGCAAGGAGATTAAAGGGCGAGTAAGAGAGAAAAGTAGAGAGAAGGATCACATGTGTCAATAATACTTTTAAGGAATAAACATTTGGCACAATTGTCTTAAATAAGCCCAAAAGTGATCGAGTGCTGCACCGGAACATAAGCAGCCCAGGGCGAAACCGGTATTGGAGTGCTTGTGTTCTAGTTCAGGGTGGACTCAGCATGGCAGTTCGGGCTGAACTCTTCCTATGGAGCAGGGTCAAGACTGAGGTGGCATTGGGGGCAAAAGAATGATGTGTTGGAATGCTTCACTGAGCAATTCGCAGTGGTTAGACTTATTGCAAGCATTCCTCCCATTTCCTTTTGTGTGTTTGGTATGCTGCTGTCACACCTTACTACAACTAGTGATGTCACAGTTTAAAACCACAGGTCAGTACTTCCCCTAAAAGCGCAATGAAATGTGTTATATTTGTCCTGATATATGTAAATTTCTACTCAGCAACAAATGCCTAATAGCAAGCAAGAATGACAACAGTGGGCAACTCATCCAAGAAGCTGTTTGGGATCATTAGGGAGCTTGCAACACCATGCAAATCCATAAACCCACAGAGGTCCCACTAAAAGGCTCTACAATAAACTAATATCCTTCTTCATTGAGAAAATTGATATCAACTGATCCAGCATCCCCATTGTTGGCCCAGCACCACATCAAGAGGTACAGAGGGTAGAGCTCCACTTTCAATGTCTTGCTCAAGAAAAAGAGGTCACAACTATCCTGCCTAGCCCCAAACAAATTTCAACAAATATCCGCTGCGCCAACATAGCTGATAGGGGCCTGTCTTGGCCACTGGGGTAACTTTGCTTATCAATTCCTCACTGACCACTCAAATGGTACCACAGAAACTCAGGAGTGCAATAATCACTCCCTCCGCAAAATAATATGGAGCACTCCAAGACATCCAAGTCAGCTACAATGCCATAGCACTTCTAACATGCTTAGCTGATGTTCTTGTAACAGTCATCTCTAGAAGACTCTCTATTCAAAACGTTTTTAAATGTTACAGAAGATCTACTTTCATTCAAATAACAAGAACACATGTAGATGCTACAAGACATATCTGAAGTCTTTTGCACACTTGACCTTTTGCTGCTCCTCATTGGCCTCCCACTCGCCAGGATACGAGGTACAGCACTGTTTTACATATTTTTAACAGAACTGATCTCATTAAGTCAATCCCAGTCCCTTTTAGCTCTAAAACAGTTTTCATTCCCTGTGGTGTGCTACAAGTTTCCATGACATATCCAGACCTCTTCACAACCTGCCTTGCACCGCTAGTTCAATTGCTGGATTTATCAATGTTATGTTCTACATGTGCATTTATGGCAGTCAATGACTTCTGTGGTTCTAATGAGTTTTCCAAAGGCCAAACTAAAGGCACTTTAGTCTGGCAAGTCTCAATGACTCTAAGAAAGAGTTATTACTCCAGGGTTCATTCGACCTTTCTTTTCAGTTGGTCATATCCCATGGGGACCTCTACCCTTGTCAGAACAGAAGGTAAGAAACTTGAAGTGTATGTTGAATTCTGATCTGACCTTGATTCCCTAAGTCATCTGTGTCATTAATTACCTGTGCTGAACTTGAGAAATCATCCTTCAGATTACTCTTCCATTGTGGATAGCATTGTTCCTTGCAAGAGTCACATCCAGAACGGATTACTTCAAAGCCATGTGTGCTTTTGTGTTTGTCAGAACATCTCCCCAGACTTGTGAGTTTTGCTTCCATTTTGCCAACAGAGCCATCAAGATTCCATCACCCCATTGCTGAAGGCCATCTACTGGCTACTGGTTGTGGGGAAGGCCTAGTTTAGAATGTTATTCATCATTCACCAGGCATTGCACAAAAGCACTAGAACTTACTTATTAAAGATCTTCCAGGATTAGCAACCAACAGGTAAATAAAAGATGTTTGAGGAAAAATATCTCCACAATCCGCTCACTACCCTTTGGAACACTCTTTCCCTCTGAATTATACAGCATTAGGTCTCAGGGCCCGCTTTAGCATCGGTGGCGCCCGGTGTAACAATGTTTGTTGGCGTCCCCACTCCATGGTGGAGGTGGTGACCACCTCCACCACAGATTCCCTTACCACCACCTTTTAACAGTGCCCCTCAAGTCTCCATAACGATTCTCTTTCAGATGCATTTAATCAGTTATATAGCGCCACTCATACCAGTGTAGGGTGTCAGAGCACTTTGCATCACTCACACATTACAAAGAGACAATCAATCATACGTGTGTAAATAAGCTTATAGGAAATGTTACGTATGCCAGAAGACTATAAGGTGTAGGAGTGACATGTCAGCCATACTGGGAGGCAGTATAGTTTGAGTGCTAGGTCTGGAGAAGCACAAACTCAGAATTGAAAAAGGAACACCATAGTTCGGGGTTCTCTTTAATAATAAGAACCAATTTCTACCCAAATGAACCCTTTTTGCAACATTAATCTAATCTACACTTTACAGTTCATATGCAGTTCTTTGATGACAGTTAATAATTCACTGTTCTATATTAGGATTTTAAATTATAAACTGCAGGTAACAAAAGGATGTCTCTTAGAAAAGCAGTAACCCACTGACCTCTTAACATTATATGCACTTTGTGATTTGCATAGTACAATTTCTTTGCAGCAGGCACATTAATCCTCTGTGCTATTTTATGATCAGTCAAATTCTCAACTAGACAAAATTCCGATCCCTCTCCAGGAAGAACATTAATCACCGGAGTTATCTTGACTTTTTATATTGTTGCCTGGAAATTGCTGGTGGCAAGGAATGCGGCAGCAGGTGCTTTTAAAACCAACATAAACTTGCATACACGGCGCCCCCTGAAGTCAGCATCCGGTGCAGTGGTACCAGTTGCACCGCTTTAGAGCCAGCCCTGAAAATAAATTTTGTGTGTGTTGTACAAAGTTTACTTTTTATTTAAGAGTGGGTGTGTTCAGGGCCGGACTGGCCGTAGCGGGCACCGGGTGTTTCCCTGGTGGGCCGCCAGGGTGGGGCCGGTTTTGGGCCCCTGGGGGGCCGTTTTTGTTACAGGGCCGTTTTTGCAGCATAGCTGCAATATCAGCCCATGTAACAAAATCGGCCGAAACCGGCCCTGGCAAAGTGCTCGGCCGCACCCCCAACCCCTGGGGGGCCAGCCGAGCACTTTGCCAGGGCCGGTTTTGGTTCCCAGTCCGGCCCTGGGTGTGTTTCACAATTGGTAATCATCATTATATTTTTGCAAACACTGGAACGCAGCTAGGCAGCATGTCTATGAGTCCCAGTGGAGAGCACATTGATGCCATGTATGCAAATGACCTTTGCCATCTTGCAACGGGAGCTGGAGCATTGTGTGACACAAGAACTAGAGCAGAGTTATTCCTGAAAATGATGCAGCTTTCTCTGCTTGTCGTGACCTATCATTGTTTCATTTCAAGATGGTAATAAACAGAGAGCGCTGCTGTAGTGTCATGGGGATTTGTGGATCCAAAGACACATCTCTCCTTCGGAAAGTCTGGGGTGGCAGTTCTTCTCAACAGGTTCTGCCCAACCCCAGAGTACAGGCGGCTCATAAGCAGAGCCACTGGAATTATACAATTACGCATATGCAGCATTTTCAGCATAGTTATGGATTTGCTACACTTGCCACACAATCCATCATCTACTTGGATCAATTGTTACTAAAAAAGCTGCCAGACATGTTGCTGCTCATTGGAAGGCCTTTGGCAAAAGATAACCAGCCACCTTTCAGTTGCTGATTGCTGTATTAAGGAGTTAAACTGATATTAATTAGGTAAAATGAGATACAGAATGAGGAAAATGATGGCTTGTCTTGGGCATACAGATTGTTGTATAAAATGCTGGCTTGCAGCGTGAGGTGGTGCAATACAGAGCTTTCATTCACTAAACTCCCTCACACTGGAGAAGCAGCCTCTAATATGTTCAAAAGACACGCATAGGAACAGCAGTTTATTTCCAGTTCTTTAAATGAATATTAATAAATGCAAGGGCTGCAAAAATTTCAGAAGATGAGAAACGGGCATATAATTGTACCTATCTTGTTGTATTTGACTTGCAATCAATTTTTTTAATTACCTTGTGAACTATCCTATTCGAAGTTGGCCGCCAAAGAAGAGAGATCAGTCTGTGCCATTTTGAGCCATCAAGCATATGTGGTGTCCATCCTGGTACAAAATCATCTCTTTCCCTGGGAGGCTTGGGAGCTTCTTCTATAAGTCCTATTTCTGTGTCTTTACTCTGGTACTTTAAGGCCTTGTGTTTTAAGACAGGAGGTTTAGGCAAAGAATGTACTGAAATTTGAACTTCTTAAATGCAATTTATGCATGGTCAGCTCTTCTTGCAGCTTTTACCAAATCCCTCCTGCCACAGTGTTTCTCACAACTCCATGAAGATTCAAGGCTGATCTACCTCACCCCATTGTTTGCAGCTACATTGACCCCTTTGAAGTCTATGTGCACATCTGAACCCGCTGCAGCCTGAGTGCACCTCTGACCTCCCTGAAACCTCAGTGCTCCTGAGTCACCTTTGTAGTGTTCATCCTCTTCTGAGCTTCCTACAGCTTCAGTATCCTTCTGAGCCCACTCCAACCTCAGTGTTCCTCTGAGAAGCCCATTAGGCTCAGTAAACCTTTCAGCCTTACACAGTGAGACTAGAGATGGGAATTTGAGAAGCTAATTAACAAATTGAAAATGTACTTTATTTTTGTTTTGCTAACTGTAGGCCTTTAAAACATGCATGAAATGTAAATGTGCATGAGTTTCTTTCCCTGTAAAACAGAAAAATATTGTGAATTAATTTTCAACTGATGGTTGTTGCTAGTCTCTGTAACTTTTCTTAGCTAATAAGGTGCAACATTTCAAGGGTGCAGGCTGGAGCCTGTTGGCAGAAATTAATGTTTTCATTGTCTATTATGTGAAGCATCCTTCAGCATGATATATGCAGGAAGAACGAAGTGCAAAAATATACATTTATGCAATGTACTTTAAAGTTGTTATTATACATCCATTGTGCATCCGGCAGTGGGCTATTGACAACAAACAAATCGCTCCTAATCCCCTGCTCATGGTGGGAGCATAGTGAGCGCTGTTTGTTCCCCTGTTTCCAATGCACACTTCAGAAAGGGGGCTGCTGAGTACCCCCTTTTTGCAGGGTGGCCCCGCCTGTACCTTAGCCCGCGATGGAGCGCTTCAGTTCGTGCCAACCCAAGCTCTCCGCCTCTACACCAGACCCTGTAGCACACCGGGCGGAACGCACCACCGTGCTTCGCGGCCCGCATTCTCTTGACGACCAGGACTTTCCTGCCTCCTTCCTGGATCAGAGTGTGCTGGACTACATCATGCCCCACCTCCATCAAAAAAGGGAGCCGCAGCGCAATTCGCTGATCATCAGCCTTTCTTTTGACTAAGGTACTGTGATGCCCCGAGACCCGCAAGGTCTCCGCAGCTGGCCTAGGCAACATCGCAGGTGGCTGGGGGTTATTTACCAACATTCCAGTCTTGAGGGACCGAGTAGAGATGTCCTCAGTGAGGACTTGAAGGGAGAACTACACGTGCTCCTACAGTGAGAAAGCTCCTGTACCCTTCCTTTCTAGTATTACCATAAAGATTCTAAGCAGAGCGGAGATAACTATAGCACTGCTATTTTTAACACCTACATAACTTGAAAAGTATACCTATGATTATTATTGTTTTAGTCTTGCTTTGTTCAGAATTTAATCATCTATATTTCTAAACCTGTGTGGAGTGTTTTTGTGGTGTATTAATTGTGTTAATGTGTGTGTGTGTTGCACAAATACTTTACACATCACCTATTTTGATATGCCTGCCAGCTCTGCGCCAAGCTACCAAAGGGTAAGTTGGGAGTACACTTTAGCCAACCAGAAACCCCATTTCTAACACAGGTTTTGTGCCAGCTTTTATGTGGGGATTAAAACCAGAATTGGGTGCACAGCTTCAACTAAGGGGCTTATTATGACGTCGGGCAGAATCACTTCCGCCGGACACCGACTCGGTCATGGGACCGACTGACACCCTGTCGGAGGTCCTCACTGACTGATTTTAATGCGACCGAACATAGTTCGGTCGCATGGTCCCTTTCCTCAATGAGAACTCGTGTTATGACCGGAAACCGGCCATAACACAAGCTCCCATTGAGGAAAGGGAGGTGCAGTTCATCCCTGCACCCATGGCAGGAACCTCAAGGTGCCTACCACAAGTTGCAGAGATCATGGTGCCCCCCTCGGCCTCCAACTGGAGGCCATGCACCAAAGGAGGCCCTGATGGGGCCCCCCAAACACACTTTCCGACATGGTTTCCATGTCGGACAGACCTCCATGGAAACCATGTCGGAAACCGTGATCGTAATCTCAAGGCCGGAAAGACCCGCCCTTGAGATTACTTGCCGGCTTCCGACTGACGGACGGACTCTCTGAGCCCGTCTTAAACCAGCCGGAATGACCGGCCGGTTTTCTTTCCGACCGCCTCCAACAAAATGAGGCGGTCAGAAAGGAAGCAGAGCAGCCCATTACGATGCGGCCCTGCGGTCGGAGCCTGTATGGGCTGTCTCGTAATCGGCCCCTAAGTGTGATGTGCTAGTAAACAGAGTCAACTGATGTGATTTTGGCTTATGCAAAATATTGTAGTGATTATAGTGAGTCTAAAGGGAATTTGTCTACAGAGAAATTAATGGTGGCACAGGCTGAGGTTTTTTTTAGCAAGGAGGGCAAGTGTTGTTACCTCAGAGGAATGGGATAACATCTTATTCCATGTTATTTCATAGTGTTCAACTTCCAGGTCCCCCAAGATGTTGAGGTAGTGGTGAAGATATAGTAGAGGCTTCAATAATAACTGTAATCATGGAATGAAGAAGCTTGGCGTGTGCCACAGACGCGGTAAAGATGGGCATTTGAAAAGACATTGTAGAGTACAGAGGTACAAAAATTTATTTATGATAGCTAACCATTGCACATAAAACAGCTACCATGATTTAAATAAAACAAACAATAAGAAATCAAGACGTTCTTGGTGACCAAATAAAGATCCAAATTTAAAAGGGGTCTTCCCCACTTGAATGATTTGTCACTTTCAACATAAGTTTTTTTCCCCAATGTTTATGAACTTTACAAAACGTGTGCTCAGGCAGAAGTTCGTTGCTTGGATGGAATCTGTGACTGCCTGCCTACATGAATGGATTTCCCTTGAGTTGAACAGTTGTTTTAACAAAGATCTTCTTTCTGCCTCTAGCGCAGTACAAGCACAGACAATATGTGCAATGGACTTTTAAGTATAATCACATAGGGGCCGATTCCGATCTCGGCCGGTAGTGCTCCGAATCGGATTCGGCTTTACCGGATCCGATTCGGAGCCCTGTTTCCCGACCGAACCGTACGCGGGTCCGGCCGAGCGAGTACGATGCGAAATCGCCGACCGACTCGTCCGGGCGTCCCGACCGCTCCGACCGACTCGCTCCCGGCTCGAACCGCTCCGACCGACTCGCTCGGACTCGACTCGCACCGCGCAATGGAGACGTTTCCCGGCCGGGTAAGTACGATGCGCGCCGCGAGCAGTCCGACCGAGCCGCGCACTCCGGCTCGTAAGAGCTGTCGGAGCCGTACTTTGGGGGTCCGTGTCGGACCCCCTGTACGCGTAGCCACGCGAGTCGCACACAGGGGGACCCATGGGTCCCCCTACCTATGCGTGTACGGCGCGATCGCTTCGCCGCGTACCCGCTGTAGGGGCGCCCTTGTCCGACTCGCACCCATTGAGTCAATGGGAGCCCGCGTACGCGTTGTACGACCGGCTCCCATTGACATCAATGGGAGTCCGACCGACTCGAGTCCGATAACATACGGACGCATCGTACTCGTTCGGTCGGACTGCACGGGTCCGATTCGGTCGGAAATCTCTCCGGGTCCGGCTCGGTCGGAGAAATTTCCGGCCCGAATCGGAATCGACCCCATAGTCTACAACTCCCTATAGCATTAGTGTTAAGACATTTTGGAATTATATCTAACGTAGGCAGGCCTCGAAACTGGTATACCATCAATGTGCAAAGCCTTAGGCCACCACAATACTTGCAAACCACTGATTAGAAAGATAAACGCTCAAGGGCAAAAGACAAATATATACAACGTATGTGGTCAAAAGCATTTTATTACTACTAGATTAATGTATCAAAACATGATAAAAATCTTTGATCTATATACGTCAATTAGGACCTCTGAATAGTTCAGGTATACACCTTTCGCATCAGCATTTATTCTGAAAACCACACACACTTAGGGGCAGAGTACTGAGCCAATAAATTAAATATATTGGCGATAGAATATTATACACAGATTGGTGTATAGAATAAAAGTTTTTATTCAATATTTCAATATTTTAAGCCGATATCTTGTCTTGATGCATCTTCTTGTGGTTTAATTTCAGATATCTAATGCTTTTTAGCATAGTGCCTTCTTCGTTAAAGCCACATATTAAATACCAAAACAAAGTACCTGTTATTTTTATTTTTAAAAAAGGTGCTTGTACTGCGCTAGTTTGATGCATACAAAAAGTGGTATGTCCTACTGCCTCAGGGCTGGATGAAATATCGCCATCCTACACGAACGCAGAGGTATCATGTAGCACGCACAGGGCCACCGACTTATTGCCAAGAATGAAGATCAACATGCCTCTCCGTAATAGGCACATGTAATTAAAAGAGAGTCTTGCTGCTGCAATATACTCTCAAGGGTGAAGCCACGATGAACAGGAAAGTCACAAGGGAATCAAGACACTACCGCACTGCCGGGTGGTCTTACATGTATCATCCGGAATCCAGTTTCGGGGCTAAAAATTCGGCGATATAATTGGTAGCATGGCGCTGGAACAGAACATGAGTCCGGTTAACGTCATCCTGCCAGTAGCGGTCGGCAGGGATCGAGGGGTGGCGGGTTGAGGGGGGGGGGGGTAAGGTTATATTAAAAAAAAGAAAAAACTCGCCTTACTGCCGCGTCTCTCTGTCGTCTCTCCTCGCGTCAGGAATGGAACAGGAAGCAGCCAGGCTCCCCTGCCCAAACACAACGCTGCAATGCAGCGTTGTGATTGGTCTGAGCACTGTTGTTCGGCACTCAGCCAGGGACTGGGGGCCTGGGCATGTTCTCCAGGCATGCTGTAAAGCAGCCTGCATGGAGAACATGCGAAGTGCGCATGACTGTTTGGCCAGCCTGAGAGTGCCGGCCAAACAGTCATTGTGCACTTAGGAGGGTGCTACCACTCCTCCCCTGCGCTGCTTTGTGAGCAGAGCAGCCTCGCCCTATCACGCAAAGCTGCCGTAGCAGGACAAAATAAAATGGTAATAACATAATTATTATCATTTTATTTTTCCTTTCTTTCACTGCTTCAAAGCAGTGTGGCAACGCTCCTCCGCCTTAGTAGAGGAGCCGCCACTGCGTCCTGCCAAGAGAATCAGCAGCGCGGCGTCGAAACTGGCATAGCCTCAGTTTGATTTTTATTGCTTTTGAGAAACACATACCCTGCTAGGCTTGGCTGGTTAAGTTCAGAGTAGCTGTAAATAACCGTTCATGCATGTACATGATTTGCCAGTTCATTTTTGTCATCCAAGAATGAAAGGATATGCATATTTTGTGTCAGATGTTTATTTTTAATGCTATATTTCTATTTCTATTTCTATTTAGAAGATTTGTAAAGCGCAACAGCTGCCCCAGCCAAGAGGCGTCCCGGCGCTAACGGCAAATAGGAGACCACAACGCAGGGGAGGACCCAAGCGACCTACACAGTGGGAAAGAGAAATGCCTTAATAGCTTTCCAAAATTCGAGGAAGTTACTGAGGCCTCGAATATGAAGGGGCAGCGAATTCCAGAGAATAGCCGCTCTGTACCGGAAGGAGCGCCCTCCGGCCCGAGTCCTCTTAACCCGAGGGACCACTAACAAATGCTATAGGTAACACAAGACTCCCAAAAGCCCCTTATTTGCAGATCGGATAATGATGCTTCTAAGAAAAGATGTGAATATGCATTTTCACTCGAATTTGCAATTTCCAGCCAGAGCAAGTGATCAAGTGTGTCATTTTGTGCTGATCAAAGTTTAAAGCTCAATTTCAAGAAAGCCACTTGGCGGGCAATTGATTGCTCAAATAATCTAAATTTTAAACGTACTTGGCTGGGGAGGAATGTCGGGGTATGCGGAAAATCCTCCTGTAGGTGATTGAGATGAGTTTAATCCAAGAGTTTCACCTCTCTTCCCCTCAGCACTTCTAAGCCATAAGCAAGTGTGGGGAGTAATTTTGCCTGGATGACTTTCAACATTGGAGTCATAGTCGGGTCCCAAAGTTGTTTATAAATGCACAAAACAGGAAAAGCAGGGAAGAAGCTCAGTATTGGGAGATAAATGATCCTCGATGGTCTTTAGGGTGTCCGAGGTATGTATATTTGTGTTTTTACGAATTTAAACTGGTAACTACATGTAGGAATATATCAGGATGATTCTAGCAGGATCTGTGGAATACCCATTCTCGTTACGTTTGGCCCATACGAACCAGATTGAAGGTAAATTTAAAATTACGAAGCAAAAATAAAGTAGTGATTGGTCATCCAGAGTTTTGTCAGTTAATAAGGAAGTTGGAAATTGTGTCCATTTCTTCCCTGAAACCTGTTTGATTAATCAGAACAATTTTATACTCGTTGGGCCAGGTCACAAGGTCTTTGAGTAAAACGCCGCCAAAGTACTTAACCTCGTTTTTGAGTAGGAAGATTTGCCAATAGTTTGCTGGATTAGAGAAGTCCCTCCTTTTGAATATATAGTGAATAATCGCCCCAGGCCAGGAGTGTGGCTTTCGTTCGGTTGGTAATAAAGAGTTATAGGGACATTAATTTTCCTGAACAGAACTTGGGTTTGTTTTAAATAGCACATAGGGAAGGCCATTTGGGTATGGGGCACCTTCTGTGTGCCTTTTGCTTATGATGTTTTCTACTTGCGAATCCATGTACGCTGCGCTGCCCATTGTTGGCCCAGGGCTCATTGACCCTGAGGCAGCTGTGTAAGAGCCAATGAAAATGCTGTGACAGTTCTTGTCAGTAGATACTTTGATATCTTTCTCTGGGTCCTTATCACTTTGAAGCTTACGGAGGTAACTAGACCATTCATTTTCACTTTTCTTTGAATTGTTTGCTGCCGCTCTCCCCTTTTCTAAGTTATTTATAGTACGCCAGCCAGCCGCGGTCCGTGCAGGTAACAGCGGTGGGGCGATGGGGCCGGGTAAGGGGGGATTTCAAGGGACGATGCGGAGGGAAAATTAATTATTTATTTAATTTTCCCTCTGCATTGTCCCCCGAAATCCCCCCTTACCCGGCCCCACCGCTGTTACCTGCACGGACAGTGGCTGTCGCCAGCGGTGTTCAGTGGTCTCCAAGCTTCTCCTCCTCTTATAGTGAAGTGCCAAAGCGTCAGCCTAACAGATTCTATTACCCTGCAGGTGCAGCAGCCTGTAAATGAGATGCAGATGGTGCCTGTAATGACTCTGATGTCACAGAATGGGATGATGATGGTATCACTGACCCCTGCCGAACAGATACAAGTGCAGAACCCCAGGCAGTTCTACCGAGATTTGTCGTCAGCACCATCCTTACTGCCACAATTCCACAATGCTGTAGTACACTTTACTCAGACGTTACAGGTGCAAGTGAACCCAGCACAACAGCTTGTGAAACAATCTGTGATTAGTGGGTCATTTCCACAATTTGCAGCTACACCTAGGGTACCACAAAGACCTAGTCAAACACAATGAAGGTGCATGAAGTTGGAGGAGAACTGAATGCTTGGTGCAATTTTTGAGGTATACCAAAGTGGACAAATGTGGAAGGGACCATTAAAGATTAGCTATGTTCTCCCTTGTTGATACTGGTGCTACCCATTCCACAGTGAAAGTGAAAGCTCCTAACCTACGTCTCTCAGGACTTAGCTCAATGCACCAACACAAATTAGAAATCCAGATGGACTACAGTCCGTATAAAATCCACTAAGCAATACTGTGCGGGTAGTGTTTCCTAATAATGAGAAGTCCCTCTAGATGAGTTCATTGGCACAGCAAACTCAAAACCCTCTTTCATTGATGAATAACACACTCAAAATAGCACTAAAAAACACGGGGTAAAACTTTGAAATGTTTATTTTGTAAACCCCATGTCTAGTGCATAAAATATGAACAGTAACCATACAGATTGCGAAAATAAATGCAGCAACGCATGACATGGCCAGTGAATACAATATGAAGAGTGCTAACATGGTCAGTACATTCCCAGCATCCAAATACTCTATCACTACTTCTAAGCACTATGCTAAAATTTAGCAGAAGCAGAAAACAGCAAACCTATAAATCAGGTTTCTTAATATGAATCGCACCATAGCTTTCTTAGCAAGAAATAGCTGTTTAGCTATTCTTTATCATGGCCATTGCCAGCGAATGAAAAGCAATGACAGGCTGAGAGCTACTTGTCTGTACTGCTTTGGAGGGCCTCAAGCAACCCCCCGATTGGAGCTGGTTTGTTAGCAAACCGCCGTGACTTCTGGCCTGATAGTTGCGTTGTAAAGCCTCTCCAAATATGGCCAAATACAGGGGTTTTATAGCACCTGGTCACCGATTTTTGTCTGATGTAAGTGTGTTGTCATTAATGTCCCAATAAGACAAAATAGGTATGTCAATGAATGCGTCATTTCAGTTCACATGTTGGTATTGTAGCCCACTCTGTAAGCATCCATCTTAATATGGCAGATATGATGCTAACACTTCTAGGAGACTTCACACTCTCTAAAAGACAGAGATTAGAGTTTGCAAGTCAGCATACAGTAAAACAGAAGAAGTTAAAACTGGCTCTGTCACAGTGTTCATGACAACACACACATAAAAATAAAGAACATTTCTGTTTTCCTCACCAGATTGTGAAGACTGACAGGGCTGCATAATGAGCACTGCTACTCAAAGAAGCCCTTCCTTGTATTTACTTCTGGGTAGGGGAGACATACAAATACGATAATCTGGAAATTTCAGTTCCAACTGGCATTTCTGTGTCTCTTATGTACGCCTAAGAAGACTGGAAAATATGAATTACTGAGAAAGCTAGCCCTTCTTTTGGAGCATGCTCAAGCCACAAGAAAGTCCTGAAAGAATCACTATCTGCTAGACCACTGACACACTGCATCCACTCTCATACATGCTAATTCTCCCTCTTTACTTGGAGACTCAAACTTTGTTTCCAAAAGGTAAATGTTCATGTCTGGGACAGGTATCACAGCACCGGACTGCCTGCTATGACTTGCTGCCAAAGGGCTCCAGCAGCAGCTCCTCCGCTAAGGCGGAGGAGAGTCGCCCCACTGCTCTATGAGCAGTTTAAAAAGGAAAAATAAAATGATAATAACGCAATGTTATTATAATTTTATTTTTCCGTTCTTGCTTAGGTGCGGGGCAGGGCTGGCCAGAGCAGGTGCCAGGGGGAGGAGTGGTAAGCACACAAAGTGGGCATGACAGTTTGGCTGGCCGTCTTGGGCCGGCCAAACAATCATGCGCACTTTGCTTGTTCACCGACTGTAATGCACAGCCTGGGTGAAGAACATGCACAGCCTCCCAGTCCCTCTCGGAGTGCCGAACCACGGTGCTCAGACCAATCACAACGCTGCTGTAAGGCAGCGTTGTGATTGGCTAGGGGAGTCTGGGAGCCTGTGTGCTTCCTGGTTCTTGCTTCCCCTGCTCTTGAAATCGACCGAGAAGCTGAAGAGGAACGAGAGGCGGCAGCTGGCCTGCAGGTAAGTGTTATTTTAATAATTTTTTTCCATTTAATACCTCCACCACCACCCGTTAATTAGCGGCCGCCACTGCAGGGCGCCACATGAGGGGGTGGGGGGGGACTACAACCACGGTACGACCGCTGATGAGGCTCTCAGGAGAGTTCGTGAGGGAGATTTGACGCCAACTTGACCCTGATTGGCCCACCTGCCTCAACATCCGGTTAGCTCCTGAAGGAGGTGACCACACCGGAATGCCTCACCAGGGGCCTCTGTGATAAGCTATGTGGCAGCCAATCCTGAGGGGGGCGAAGGTTACCTCTTGTGGCAGCGTGACTGGTGCTGCATGGTAAGGCCCTGGGGGAGGAGGAGTGGGCGTGCATTGGGGCCCAACACGAAGCGCACCTGATGGCTGGCGGAGCAACAGGCCTGGAGCAGTTAAGCCCCTACACCTACGGGAGTGTGAGCCATGATGAGACGGATGCAGGGATGGGATCCCCCAGTGCCGACACAGCGCTGGGCCTGAGAGCCCCTTCCCTCTGCCTCAATCACTCTGGCTTCTCTTTCGGGGTAATGACTGGAGGTGTGCCTTTGTACACCTGAAAGCTGGCATACTTGACCTGTCACGTAGACCCCCAACACTGCACTGATCCTAAGTGAACTATCGCTCCCATCTTAACTGGAACTTCTACTGCGAAATGCCCAGTGAGACACCTCAGTCATTTTTATTTTTGCCCCCTTGGAGCCAGGGACTACTACTGAACTAGGCGAATCAGACAGGATGGACAAACCTATAACTGAAGGTGTCTGCAGTGGCTGTGAAGGTGAACACTCTCAAAATGGGAAAACTGTGGAGGAGATGTTGGCCCCATAGGCCCAACCTTGGAGACCCAGAGAGTCACTCTACAAAATGGCAGCGCGGAGGTTATATTGCCGGCATCCGGGAATCCCACACTGCACTGGGATAAAAAATGTATGCCAAAGCAATCGATGTTGGTCTCCTCAGAGTAGATCACAGAAAACTGACAGAAAGAGAGGGAGAAACAGAGTCCTCCATGGCCAGCAGTCTCTGCTCAACAACAACAGATGGAGAACGTGTGCCGAGACCTACTAACATTGCAAGAGCAAACGTAGGGTGTGGAGGGCCACTCTCGCAGCAATAACATCAGGATAGTAGGTTTGCCCGCACGTATCAAAAGGGCTTTGCTCTCAGAATATACCTATGCCTCAAGGTAACGTTTCATAGCGACTCTGACTCAGACCCGCTAGTTCTCTTCCAAGCCTGCCTCTGTTCCAGAGTTTTCTACCACTAAGACGCATGTTCATATTAAGTGACATTTCTAAATAGGTCTTTACTTCTATACACTTTACAATTATAAATGTGTAATTGGAGTCTTTCACTTAATTTCCGATTGGACAACTTATGCATTAATAGTGCAACTTACAAATTGTTTGATTCTTTTTTTCTAATCAAGCACAGTTATGACTGTTTCAAACAGGATTTGTCAAAATCTGTATCCCTATATGGGTTACATGTCAATGGAACTGTCATCCCCCCGAACACCCGAAACCAATAGACACCCCTGAGGTCACTAGATTCCAACTGCATATTTAAATATGGAAGTAACACATTTTCACATAGCTAGGCTGGGTCAATAAGACGTTTTGAGAATGGTGGTCATTCCCAGCATTTCAAACTGAGAGATCAAGTAACAGTAATAATGGAAGATGTTCGCTGCCTATGCTGTACAAAATAATTTTGAAAGAAGTAATATAGGGACTGATACAAAATGATAATTAATTGGTGCAGCAGATACTCCCAGACCTGGACAGTATCTTATTTAAATCCCAATCATTAAAACAACCATTCAGCCTTATCAGGTTGGAACTGATCAAACAGTCTAAAAAGACCCTTCTACTTTTTCTGAGCTTTAATATAACAGGGGGGGCTTAGACCTAGATTTGCATTTGCCCAAAGTTTATAATACAAGCAATAAAGTCACCAGAAATAACAAACATTTCCTCATGATTTGTACGCATTACATTATCTATTTCATTAAATATTTTGGGCCTGATATATAATATACATAAAGTAGTACTACGATGGTGCTACTCACACACTACAAAATGCTTTTGCAAATCTATAACCAGAGACCTCAGCTGCTCTTATTTTTTCAGTGCGGATTTCTCAGCCAAGGTGGCAGACATCTGCATGCATGTAGGTATATGTTTTTGTGGTACATGTGGGACAGACCAGGGGGAGTGGCTGGAAAATGGGAATACTTACTGCTAAATTTGAGGGGTTTAGGGAAATTTAAGGAGGGGTTTAGGGAGTGACATGCTAATACAAACACACACACACACACACTAAACAGTAATTCAATTGCTATTCAGAAACTACACAGACATATATATATATACACATACACATATATATATTACTTGCCGAGAAGCCCCATCCACCATACGTACGGGTGCTCAGTCATGGGCACAGACCTCCTTTCAAAATTCCACAGAACTTCGGTAGACCAAAGAACGACGGGCACTCCAGGGCAGCGCTGCAGTATACTTTATTTGCAGGATGAAGGCAACACCAACGCGTTTTGACTCGACTGAGCCTTTCTCAAGGTGGTGAGCCTCATCAAAATTCGACAATAAATACTAACATAATATACACATAGAAGAAATCTTTGGCATTAAAAATACACCCACATGCCGTGATCGCCATCATTTCATTAAATATTGCTAATTCGTGTATTTCTTCATATTAGAAATATTCAGCAAAGTAGCAACGTGCATAGTGCCAAAAAAAACAAAAATGTTTTTGTCACATGAATCATGATAGACATAGAAGAAATCCTGAAGTTTCACACTATCTCGTTGCAAATAATATACATCTTTTGGATGGCACACATTATGGCAATATCGTACATATATATAGTGTTTATTATTTTAATTATTATATTAAGCTTAAGTTAAAAAATTGAACTTTTATAAACAATTTGAAAAAATTTAAATTATTCCAACACCTAACTTAAATAAATAAGGAATATTAAATAAAAAATTTGGTGAGAGTGGGATTTTTACATCCATGTATTTAAAATAAATAATTATTTAATGCACATTTGATGGTTTCAAAGGCAATAAAAAAAAATTATTAGTTCTAGGTCAGTAATAAAAAGTTTACATTTTATCATATTTATATTATATATTAAATCTTTTCTATGTATTTTTAAAGAGTAATAAACTTTAATAATTATACCTATACTTTTCCAAAGGGAGATCTCCATCTATGTCTGCAAAGTTACTAGTAGAGTAAATTCTTTTGTAGGATGCTCCATCCCCTGATTTGAGGGGGTGGAGGCATGTAAGTCTACACATAAGTGTAATTCTACACTTGGTAATGGTGACTAGCAAAAAGATGTAGACTTGCATCTATGTGTAGAAGTAAATATACATGTGATTAAAAATACATGTGTATACTTACCTTTGTGAATCAGGCCCTTTGTGTGCACTCAGTAAATGAGGTTTTCTACATCATACCCCTCACAAACCAATGGATTAGTTGAGAGAATTAACAACAAAATGTATACGTGCGTGCATATCATCAGTGATGTCACTGACCATGTCATGAGTGATGTAATATGTAAGGTCATAAGCAGTGCATTGCGGGGGCGTAAGTTTTAGTTAGCTCAGGTAACTATAGCTGCTGAATTTCACTGGTTTTATATGAGTGAGTCTAACTATAACGTCCCTGTAACCTTTGTTTTATTCAGTGAATTTCTAAGGGTTTTAAATTCTATTTCCAAATTATAACTTCCCTGTAATCTTTGTTTTTTAACTGAATTTCTAAGGATTTTTGTAACCTTTTAGAGTGAGTGTGTGACTGAGTGCATGAGTGTCTCAGTGGGTGTGTGAGTGTCTCAATGTGTGTGATTGGGTATGTGAGTGTCTGAGTGGGCCTGGAAGTGTCTGCATAAATGTCTCACTGGGTCTGTGAGTGAGTGTGTGAGTCTCTGAGTGGGTCTGTGAGTCAATCAATCAATCAATCAATCAGGGTTGGTAAAGCGCAACTACTCACCTGTCAGGGTCTCAAGGCATTGAGGGGCAGGGGGCGGCTCTGTTGAGTGCTGGGGTCATCCGAAGAGCCAGGTCTTGAGGTCCTTCCTGAACTGGGGCAATGTGGGAGATTGCCAGAGGTGGAGGGGGAGGTAGTTCCAGGTTTTGGCTGCGAGGTAGGAGATGGACTTTCCTCCCATTCTGGTCTCGTAGATACGTGGGACGGTGGCCAGAGAGAGTTCGGCTGATCGGAGGTGTCTTTTGGGTGCGTGGAAGTAGAGGTGGTTGTTCAGGTATGTGGGTCCGGTGTTGTGAAGGGCCTTGTATGCATGTGTGAGGAGTTTGAAGGTTATTCTTCTTACGACTGGGAGCCAGTGGAGATCACGGAGGTTTTGGGTGATGTGACTGTGTGCGAGGGGAGATGTCGAGGATCAGTCTGGCAGCAGCGTTCTGGACAGTCTGGAGTTTGCGAATGAGTTTCTTGTTGATTCTGGTGTAGAGAGTGTTGCCGTAGTTCAGCCTGCTGCTGATAAGTGTGTGACAGTTTTTTCTGGATTCTGATGGGATCCATCTGAACATCCTTTGAAGCACGCAGAGTGTGTTGAAGCAGGTCAAGGATACTGCGTTGATCTGGTGGTTCATTGTGAGTAATGAGTCTAGTATGATGCTGAGGTTTTGTGCGTGGTCTGTTGGGGTGGGGGGATTTCTGAGGGCGGGGACCACCAGGAGTCGTCCAATGTGTAGAGGGTGGAGCCAAGGATGAGGACTTCTGTTTCCTCACAGTTGAGTTTCAGGCAGCAGTTCTTCATCCAGGTGGCACAATTGAGAAAAGAACCCCTAGGCAACTATAGGTCTATAACAACCTTCAGACCTAGCAAAACAGCAACATGATATTAGGGACTCAGTGTACACACTGAATCATTAAAAGTTCATTTATTTAGTACAAAATTCTTTAAAATCATTCTGATACGTATAGCATCAGTTTCCAAGTACAGACACATGACAACATCTCAACATAAATGACAGGATACAAAATACAATAGACAAAGATTGACGTGTTAGAAAAAATCAAGAAAAGGGTGACATTGATATATTTTCAAAAAATGTTTTACATCCAAGAAATAAGCATGTAAATTAGGTGGCTAGGTGATGGATCTTCTACGTGCGTTTCGGCGTACACGACGCCTTCATCAGGAAAGCCACAATGATTCCTATGTCAAATGTTAACATAAGAAAGGCACAACAAATAGGGGAATAGCAAGTATCCAAATATAGTGAGAGGCTAAACGTTCATGGGCAGATGATGCACAGTGCTTGAGCTTTCTTCGCATCTTGGAAGTTGTGTTTGGTGATGTTGGGTTCGTTGGTGAGGGAGAGGATCAGCTGGTTGTCGTCGCGTAGGAGACGATGTTGAGCGGGTGAGTATGTCTCTAAGTGGGTCTGTGAGTGGGTGTGTGAGTCTCTGAGTTGGTCTGTGAGTAGGTGTGTGAGTGTCTCAGTGGATCTGTGAGTGGGTGTGTGAGTGTCACAGCAAAAATGAAAACAAAAATAAGCGCGGGCTCCCTTGCTTGTTTAAGAAAAAGCCCCCAGGAGGGCCAGGTCCCTGGGGCATGTCCATTTATTTTAAAATTAAAGGAGGGGGACACACAGGGCCCCCTCCATGGGCATTTGTATGCCCCAGGGACCACTTCCTCCCTGGGGCTTCTATTTCATTGAATGCATGGGGGCCACGCGGGCCCCCCTGGGGAACACCACCTCCCCGGGGCTTTTATTTTTAAAATTGTGAGGAAGGCAGCGGGGACCCCCCAGGGCCCTGGGGACCATCACCTCGCCAAATACATTCCTTAAAGTGGGAAGGGGGCTGCACACCCCACCTCCCAGGCCACATACAGCCCCGGGGACCGTATTCCCCAGGGCCCAGCTATAACTCAATGGGGAGGGGAGCTGCGCAGCTCTCCTCCCCAGGCCGATTTCAGCCCCAGGGACCCCATCCCCCTGGGCCCGGCCTTTAAAAATATATAATTTAAATGGGTGAGGAGGGGCACGCGGCTCCCCTCCCGGGCCAATTTCAGCCCCAGGGACCTCATCTCCCAGGTCCCGGCTGTGTCTCTTGATGGTGGTTTCTAACCTCTATTTTGCCTCTTTCTACTTGTTTATCACCTATATTTTGCATCTTTCTGCTCATTTCTCACCTTTATTTTGCCTCTTGCTGCTCGTTTCTCACCTTTATTCTGCATCTTTCTGCTCATTTCTCACCTTTATTTTGCATCTTTCTGTTCATTGCTGACCTTTATTTTGCCTCTTTTTGCTCATTTCTCACCTTTATTTTGCCTCTTTTGGCTCATTTCTGACTTTTATTTTGCTTCTTTCTGCTCGTTTCTCACCTTTATTTTGCGTCTTTGTTGCTGAGCCTTATTTTGCCACTTTCTGCTCGTGCCTCACCTTTATTTTGCCTCTTGCTGATGATTTCTGACCATTGTTTTGCCTCTTTCTGCTCATTCTGACCTTTATTTTGTCTCTTTCTGCTTGTTTCTCACCTTTATTTTGCCTCTTTGTGTTCATTGCTGACCTTTATTTTGCAACTTTCTGCTCAGTTCCCACCTTTATTTTGCTTCTACTGATGGTTTATGACCTCTATTTTGCCTCTTTCTACTCATTTCTGACCTTTATTCTGCCTCTTTCTGCTCCCTCCTGTCTTTTATTCTGCCTCTTTCTGCTCGTTTCTGACCTTTATTTTGCCTCTTTCTGCTCACTCCTGCCCTCTATGTTGCCTCTTTCTGCTAGTTTCTGACCTCTATTTTGCCTCTTTCTGGTCGTTCCTGACCTCTATTCTGCCTCTTTCTGCTCGTTTCTCACCTTTATTTTGCCTCTTTCTGCTCGTTGCTGACCTTTATTCTGCCTCTTTCTGCTTGTTTCTGACCATTATTCTGCCTCTTTCTGCTCCCTTCTGACTTTTATTCTCCCTCTTTCTGCTCGTTTCTGACCTTTATTTTGCCTCTTTCTGCTTGTTTCTGACCTCTAGTCTGCCTCTTTCTGATCGTTTCTGACCTCTATCCAGCCTCTTTCTGCTCGTTTCTCACCTTTATGTTGCCTTTTTCTGCTCATTGCTGAACTTTATTTTACCTGTTTCTGCTCATTTCTGATCTTTATTTTGCCTCTTTCTGCAGGCTGCTGGCCTTTATTTTTTACTTTTTCTGTTTGTTTCTGATCTCTATATTGTCTCTTTCTGCTCGTTGCTGGCTTTATTTTGCCTCTTTCTGCTCCTATATTTCAATTTGTATAGGGGAGGAGGGCCGCCCAGCTCCCCTCCCCAGGCCAATTTTGGCCCCAGTGACCCCATCCCCCGGGGCCTGGCGATTTCTCCTGGGGGTCCCCAGGGCACCCAGTGTGCAATGGGACCATGGGGGAGCCTCAAGGCCCCCATGGACCCAGCCGGCTCCCCGCCTCTTGCGGGAGCCGGCATTGCTGCTGTGAGCAGGGAATTCTTTAAATCACAGCTCCCTGCTTGCAGGAGCAGTGTTTTCATCGGTTTCCCTGCACGCATACTTGCGTGCCAGGAAACAGATGAAAACTCCGCTGTCTGTAAGCCGGAGCTTTTTGATAGCTCCGGCTTGCAGAAAACAGAGTTATGTTTGCTTTTGCTTGGCGGGAGCTCTCAGCTCCCACCAAGCAAACGCAAACAGCTTCCTCTGGAGGGTGTGCTCCTCTGGAGGAAGCAGGAGCCGGCACTGTGGGGTGACAGTCCCCAAGGCCATAAATGGCTCCACAAGGGAGGGGCCTCACGGCCCCTCTCAATCTTAGAATTTAGCCCTGGGGAGGTGGTGGTCCCCGTGGCCGGGGTCCGCGAGGGACCCCCTACATTAATTTATTTCAGCTCCGGGGTGGTGGCGATCTCCGGGGTGGCCGCACAGGTCCCCCAGCATTATTTTACTGTAATTTGCCCCGGGGAGATGGCAGTCCTATGTGTGCAGGCGGGCCCAGCAGGCCTGCCCACATACATATTTCAAAGTGCCCTGGGGAGCTGGCAGTCCCTGGGCTTGTGGGGGGGCTGCGTGGGCCCCCTGCATTATTTGTGATTTGCCCCAGGGAGGTGGTGGTCCCCAGGCCCGCCAGCATACATATTTTCAAGTGCCCCAGGGAGGTGGTTATCCCCGGGGCTGCAGGGGGTCTGCGTGGATACCCCACATTATTTTACTGTTATTTTTCCCAGGGAGGTGGGGGTCTGCGGGTCATGGGCCTGCCCACATACATATTTTCAAGTGCCCGGGGAGGTGGCGGTCCCTGGGGCTGTGGGGGGACCGCGTGGGCCCCCACATTATTTTACTGTAATTTGCCCCAGGGAGGTGGCAGTGTCTGGGGCGCTGGCAGGCCCAGCCGGCTCACCTGCATACATATTTTAGAATGCCCCGGGGAGGTGTTGGTCCGGGGGCCTGGAGGATGCCGCGCGAGCGTCCCCGCATTCATTTATACACATTTGCCCTGGGGTGGTGGCCGCTTTCATAAGCCCTAAGGGGGGGCCTGTGCTCCCCCTCCTACTTTTGTAGAATGCCTCCGGGGCCTTGCCTACCCAGAGCTATAATAAAAACAAGCACTGGAGACCACACTTGTTTTATTTATTTTTTTACTGCAGATTCGCAAACCCGTCGTGCATTCATGGCAAAAATATCTTTTTTTTTTAAACGTTTTTGCCCTGGAGAGGTACCTCTGGGATCCCCTCAAGAGGCCAGAGGGTCAGGGTATTCCTACCCTGCCCCGATCTCTTTTTTTTTTTTTTTTTTGTGGGACTAGGCAGAAGCCGAGTCCCAAGATTGCTGCCAACACTTCCTGGTTGAAGTGTTGGCAGTCAATCAGATTTCAGTACGGGGACTGTTGGATCCTTGAAGAATCCACGTCCCTATAAATACAAATTTGAATTTCTTTTAATAACTCCGCAACTACTGAACAGATTTACACCAAATCAGAAAAAGGCGCTTCTCTGGACCAATATCTACCTTTCTGCCGAATTTGGTATAATTCCGTTCAGCGGTTCGTGTTTTAGCTGTGTCTAAAATCCCTATGGAAAATTGCATGGGGAAAACGCATTTTGGAACTCCCCCTTTTTCTTGACCCCGGCCTGACCAGCTTTTCATGCTAGAGCGACGACAGCCCTCACTGCCCGGCCTGCTCTTCACACTACAGTGACGCCCATCCACGACGCTCTCCCTACTTCTTGCAGCTTCCTCCACCGCGAACTGAATTCTTCGTGCCAGACTTTAAGAAGGTAACTTTCACAACAGGACTAACTTGTTTCCTGTATCCTGCCCACGCTGCATCGTGGTCAACCTTAACTTGTGACTTTCCTCCTGTCTAGCACGACCAGATGGCCACGAGTGGTGCTTTGTGCTTTTCAGCGCTATATCTTCCTAAAACTTGAAAACGGAATATCTGATTAGATTTTTGTCATTGTGGTATCATTTTATTTATTAACATTTTCTCTATTTTTCTAAATTGGTTTGGGATTTTTCTTGTTTTGTGTTTTTACTTTATTACTGTTTTGTGAGCTGCATAAATACTTTACACTTTGCCTTTTAGTTAAGCCTGATTGAATTGTACCAGCTACCAGAGTGTAAAGCGCAGGTTAATATAGTGACTTTTTTGGTTCACCCTGACAAGGATTGTGGTTGTTGCCTGAGTGGAGCTTTCACCCCCATCAACCAATAACCTGATTCCTTACATTCACCCTTATAGCCCTTCCAGCTTCCACCAAACTGAAGAAATAAACGTACCCTTGAGCCATAAGAAGAAAATGTTGTTGTTTCATATAAATAATATGTAACGTCTGGGTTTGGGGACCATTGTGGGACTCCAGAAACTGGCATCACAAGTGGGGTGCACACTCCGTCCATGGCCACCTGTAACCACCTGTGGTTAAGGAGATGGGTGAGGCACCATCTACAAGCAGTTGCTCAATATACTATAATCAGTGGTGGTGTTAAAAGCAGCTGAACGATCAAACAATGCTGCTCTCCCTTGATCTGTGAAAAGACTGGTGATATATGAAGAAATACAAGCAAAGACGTGTGCAAAGAGGGTCATCAAACAAGTTTATTTGCCACCCAAGTGCATTGATCTCAGACCTTAGTTTGGATAGTTCCAGTGAATGTTATCAAAAGCTGTGTCCACATGTAAGTACCAATAAGGTGGTGCTCAAGCTTGTCTGTTGTCAATTGTACAAATATCGATCACTTGCCAAATCGTGTTGCAGCTATTTATTTTTTAGTTTTTAGATGAAATGGGATTAATCTTCGTGGATTTGTTTTGTTATTATTCTTTCCAGCTAATCAGCCCATATTTTTGTATCTTGGCATCTAGGTTTGTCAAGGAGCTTTTGCTATAAGTACACTAATGCAACAGTCCAATAGACCTTTGCCAGGCTTAGGGAAGAGGATCGCACCAGACTCCTTCACAATGACTTTCAAGAGCATGATGGATGCTTTGGAGCAATTACTGAAGAAGTGGGACATCGTCCGTTTAGGATTACTTTTTGCTTATATAGATAGTGCCTCAGAAGGGAAATGCCTACAGCCGATATTACGTTTTCTATGGGCATCCTGTTTAGGGCCTACTCACTGTGGTGAAGGAGGACTGGGAAGGACATCTGAGTTGTTTCCCATGAATAAGATGGTTAACCATGTGCTTGGCCTCAAGCAAGATATTGGCCAGTCGATGCAAGAAGTCAAAAGCAACTTTCAAATGAGCAAAGACCTGCTGAAGGAATGTGATGGTCAGAAAACAGTGCTAACTAGGTACCAAGAAAAACAAGCAGCCCTAATTATGAAATCTGTATGTCAAGGGATCTAGGGAACCCGACTCTTCACTGTTCTGATAAAGATCAATTAATTTAATTTACCACGGTGCTGGCCATGAATGTCACATGATATGTGCGTGTTACATGAACAAGCTTAAGCCATATCACTCTAGTGGGAAGTTGCATTACGTTGTATGTAATACAAACTGTTTTATATGTGGCTCAAGATTCAAATATTATCCACTTTAGGACGTTTAGAACAAGAATAATTATTTTGAACTTTCTCATATGAATTGTCAGCCCACCTACAGAGAGGAGGTTGGCTTTGAAAGGGTTAAGGTAGGATTTGTTACAGAGTACCCCTATTCTATGTGTGGTATCACCATTACCTGTACAGCCGCTTTGAAGCCATGTTTGGGGATGAAGGGTCTGATGTTAAGGATCAGCTATGGTTGAAATCTAATACATTGAAGTCCACATATACTAAGGCTTTGCACTGATACAATGTGACACACTGGTATCTACTATCCAGCTCAAAATGTGTTTTGTGCCTTCAAGGTGCACTTTTCTCAGTGTAAAAAGCGCTTTCCACTGCTTTAGGTCTCTCAGCATCAAGGACACGTTACTGGGGCATTACTCCGGCGGATCAGAGCAAACACCCATATAGTTTGTTGCACAGCCTGATATAACAAGATAGCCAGATCAGACCTTGATTCAAAAACAAATGAAGCCGGAGTTATCAAGGGGAAATGTTTTCATCTGTGCAAAAAAATCCATGAATTTCATGTGTGCTCAATTGCACAGCACACATCCAATGCGTCAATGTGTGGGATCCTTCTGAAATATTTCTAGGAATTACAATTTGTATAAGAAGGGTTTGCTTCCAAGACAGATTCTATGTAAACAGTGCACACCCACCTCGGCAGCATGGTGTGAGGCAGTATGTCGAGCAAGACAGACTAATTAAAGTTAGGCCCCATTTGCGCACACATACTACTAACATTGTGTTGGTTGTTATCCTTCCCTTTTCTGGGTACAGTAAAGGTACTGACCTAGAGTCTGCATATAACCCCAATCAGTGGTTTGTGTGTGTATTTGAATAAGGTGATACAGATTACCACCATTTGGTAAAAGAAGACACCTAGCAATAGCAAACTTGGGTAGCACTGATCAACTCATTTAGTGCCCTGAGCTTATCATCAGAGGTGTGCTCCTGTGCGTGAAATAATAGGAAACTGTTGGACTCCTTGGTGATCAGGAAATTGGAATTCTTCATAAGGGACTGGATCAAACATCCTCTAATGTGTTAACTGTAACCAGTCAGTCTGTGTTTGTGTAGGCTAACATCTTTAAATTAGACAAGGATGAAGTTGTCTGGAGTAATTACAAATATGTCTATGGTGGACTCTGATGTTTTCTTTGCTGTGTCACCTAGCACATGACTAAAAATACTATGTCAAGTTCCGACCTATTGTAATGACTGTCCAACATGTTTCACTGCTGTGGGTTCTTGGCAATTTCATCAGGGCCTGAGGACCAATAGTTGCTTACTGTTACCCCTTTTTCATGGTCATTTATGACCCAATCCCACCTTGTGGTCCACCTTTTAGTGAGAATCAGCCCCAAGCTTTGGAGTGGCAGGTAAAGATAAAATCAGTCCTGCAGACGTCAGGCGTCATAGCTGGAGGAGCTTTCGTGCTGGTGCCCTGATGAAATTGACAAAAACCAGGCCAGTCTCTGCGCCCAACCCCTGCTGGTGCAGCTGAAGGCCATTTGTACAGTGGGTTGTTAATTACAGGGGGTTGTTAATTAAGTACATTTAAAAAACATTGAAATTCACTAACAAAACACATTTAAAAACTGAAGTATAACTGGCTCAAAAGTGTGCAACCTATTAAATTTGCCAGTTATGGTACGCAACGCACAAAACACATGCCATAACTCAAGGCATCCATCATGCTCAAAACACCAATTGGCTAACATCACAGAAACACAAATACAGCTATCTGGAGAAAAAGCTTGGCGAGCGGCAAGCGTTGTGTACCTCTGGTTTTTCGGTGGATTAACTTTATAACGGCAAATTGTAGAGGGCTGTTCTAGTGCTGGTCTTTTCCCTGCTGTACCCACTCCCAGACTACGTTAGTGCGCCAGCCTTGGGCCGCCTCGTTTCTGTGTGCCACGCCCGGCCTCGGCCACACTTCATCTGGGTACTGGTATGCGAACATTAAACTGCCAAAATACAAATTTTCTAATTTTTTTGTGGCATGTGAGACTTTTATTATATCAAACTTCTGCATTTTCTTGTTGTTAAAACAGTGCAATACATTTTTGGCAATCCTGGTCAAAGGCATCGAGATTCCTTCCTGTGCACAGTATTGGTTAATACTTAGCAGTGTAGAAAAGGTGGCTCTTACCAAAGTTGTCTTCTTTGTCCGACTATAAATTGATTTTGAGCGTATGTGAATTTTTCCTCATTTAAAGAATCATTTATTGGCCAACCTGCAATCACTTCAACTACATTTTAGACAGTTTCTCAACCAGAGTAACTTCTTGTGGTGTACATGCAGCCTACCACTGCAATCTGGGGTACCTGGAATCTGCCCATTTATGTCACATAACGTAATCCCTCTCGCTCTCTTTAAAATGCCTGCATTTTAAAACATATATGTTTATAAACTGAAAATAAATGTTTTTCCAAACATCTGTATTTTAAACTACTTTAAGAAACACTTAGCTGTAGCCTATTACTTTTACTTGCACTGCAAAGCTTGTGGGTGGGTTCATTCTCTTACTGACCTTGAATACCGGTGTGCATCATGTTTACAGCAGAGACTTAGGCCCCGATTCACAAAGGTAAGTAAACGTACATAATTAGTCACATACATATTTACACCTACTCTTAGGTGTAACTATTAACATTTTTGCTGTTCACCATTTTTGATTGGAGATTTTATGAGTGTAAACGTACTACTAGCAACTTTTGGTTGTCGGTGGAGAGCTCTGCCACCAGAATGGAGATATCCCTTTGGGTAAATATAAGGACATTTAAAAAACATTATTATTCTTTAAAAAACATTAAAAATATTATATGTATAGTATAAATGTAAAGCAACTCAAAATATTTACTATTAACTTGCAAAAATAAAACTAAAATTACATTTAATAACACATTAACCCATCACATTAAATGTGCAGTAACTAGTAAAAAATAATTAAATTATTTTAATTTAATTTACAAATATTAATTTATAATCAGTAATATTGAAAAATACTCACCCTAACATTTTTATTTTTTTTACTATTTAGTAAACCTCGCCATTTATGGGGTCGATTTATCAATGTTTTACGCAACGCATCAAGACATCTTGCTGCACTGCGATGCATGAAAGGGAGAGGGCAGGAATGTGTTATATTTAACATCATATTGCACATTCCTGTCCTCTCCGTGCACTAGTGCACTAGCGCACAATGTGCAGACTTGCGCCAACGCAGGCACCCTTACACTATAGTGCAAGCGTTCCGCCGTTATAGACAAAATTGTTTTTGTGCAAGAAGGGGCACCTTCCTGCACAAAAACAATCCTCAGAGGTACTTTCCTCTTTCTAAGTGTGCTGCAAAATGCAGCACGCTTAGAAAGAGGAAACAACGAGGAGAAATAAAGATAATTCTCCTCGTTGCACCTCTGGTGGGAAGGCGTAAAATTCTGAGACATTCCCAGGTCTACCAGTGTTGATAAACCTGGGAATGTATCAGAATACATGGGTGGCTGCGTGGGAACACCCACACTCCAGCAATTTAACGCCCCCACCATGCAGTGTAATACAAGGCAGTGACTTGAACTGCCTTGCGTTACACCAGCTTTACGAAGCCATTCAGTGCCAAGCAGGGTGGTTTGGTAAATCTGAATCTAGGTTTTGCATCACCCTGCAACGGCATGCATAGTGCCAGGGTGACGCAAAATGTTGATAAATTTGGCCCTATGTATTTAAAACATTTAAAACATTTTTTTAAGTTGTATTTAATTGTTTTAAATGAGTTGTGTGGCTTCACTTACTAGAAGGGTGGTCTGGAGTACATTTAACCCTGTTTTGACATCTTTAAGTCTGTAGTAACCTGGAAGTGTATTTTGTGAATTTCAATTTTCTTACCTTTTTGTGAGTTTGTGTTCTGTATTAGCATGACCCACCCAAACCCCTCCTTAAATCTCTCCTAACACACTTCGTTTAGTAGTCAATCAATCAAATTGCTTTATTTCGATAACAAATATCATAAATGCTTTAACACGCCATATTAAAAATATAATTTTTTTTTTAAACAAGATAAAAACATTTTGTTAAGAAGGACGTGAGAAGTACATAATATTTGCTCGATAATAGCATAGTAAAAGAAACTCATTTCATCATAGTAACATTATTGGTTATAATAAAAACAAGAGTTTTAAAACAAGGAAAACATTTTGATTAAAAGAGTAAAACCCTGTATACTTTCTATAAATGACAATGCAAGTTTTATGAACAGAAATAATCATTCATTTTTAATTTTCCTTATTCTCCATAGGGGTTTTTAGAGTAACATTAGATCGCTCCTCTTTAAAGCTTTCTGTCTGGCTGTCCAGGCGCAACTCAAAAACTTGGCAACTCCGCAAACAAAAAGGGTGCTTACATCAGATTTTAAAATGCGTAAAGCAATGCAATGATCTCGAGTGCCTAGTTGTTTGCAGATTGGTGTAAGCCATCTAAACCTTGCCTTCTCGTGCGCCGGACAGGCAAACATAAGATGGGCGATGCTTTCCTTTGGAGCCCTGCAACAAGGGCAATCTTTAGTTGTCTGGTTTGGAGGGCGCCATTTAGCGGTCAGATCGTGGACCGGAAGTGACCCAAATCTGAATTGTATATATAGCGCCCTCTCTTGGTATCTGGATTGTATGCAAATATGGTTCGAGGCTTCTACATTGCTTATGCTGAAAGAATTCTGCTGTTAGCCTTCTCATATTTGGGTTTCTAAGGTCCCGAGTATCAATCCAGTGACAATAAATGCGTTTAACTCAGCCTTACTCGAGGGGTTTTGGCTATCCCAGGCATCTTTAAGACCAAGATTAGTCATTAGCTTCTTAAGATCGGATATCCACTTAACCTTGTGAATAGCATCTAAGCTCATCACTTCTGTGAATGCCTTAGCATAGTTTGTAAGCTCAGCAATTCGCCGAAGGCGAGCCCAAAAGAGTAGGGGGCGTAGTTTGGCAATATCGCTGAATGAACGTCTGCCCATGTCGTACATCATGGGAATTACCGGAGCATTTCAAGGGAGCATAACCAGATCTCTCAGGAACTTATGCTCCGATCTGCAGATCTCGCCAACATTTTCAAATCCCCATAGCTCGGCTCCGTAAAGAGCCGCGCTAACTGCCTTTGCTTCATAAACCGTGAGGGCCGGGGCAACTGGCCTGCTCTGTGACGAGCGATGTTCTTTACTTAGTGCCCCGACCACACATTTATGGCTCAGGAGCATTTTATCAAGATGGGGCCTCCACTGCATTTTTTCTGAGATGCGAATTCCAAGGTAATCAAATGTGCTAACTCTTTCTAATTGTATCCCATCTAAGGTGAGGTTATTTCTAAAAGATTTGTGTGGATGGAATGTCATAAACTTGGTCTTAAAAGTGTTTATGACCAGCCCCCGGGAGTTGCAGAAAGACTGAAATCTATTCAGTAGTTTTTGTAGCTCAGCTGGTGTCTTGGAGATCAAAAATGTATCATCAGCAAACAGGAGAGTAGGTACCTTGTCCCCCGCCAAGGCCGGGGCATCGGCTGGATCTTTTTGTAAGTAGCTAACCACCCCGTTCACATACAAGGAGAACAGGATGGGTGCCATTACACAGCCCTGACGAACTCCCCTGTTTACTGGAATCCTCTCCGTCAATTGGCCTTGAAACCCCCATCTCACCTGTGCAAAATTGCCCTCATGGAGCCGGATCAATAAATTAAGAATTATAGGAGAAATGCCCAAGTCTGCTAGTGTTTGCCACAATTTTGTTCTGGGGACCAGGTCAAATGCAGTCCTTAGATCTATAAAGGCAAGATAGAGATTACCTCTACCAATTACAACGGTCTTCCAATAAATCAATAAGAGCCTGAAGACCTGGTCCATCGTTCCCGTATTGACCCTAAATCCCGCCTGATACTGGGAGAGGATGTCTCCATCCTCAACCCAGGATTGGATCCTCTGTAGGAGGACCCTGCCCACTATCTTCTGAATTGCATCAATCAAACTGATTAGTCTTTAGTTGGCAGGGTCCTCCCTAGCTCCCTTCTTGTAGATAGGGACCACCTCCGCCCCCTTCCATGATTCTGGCACAGGGCAGCCGCCAGAGATAGAATTAATTAGGAGTGATATAAAGCATGCCCAGTTATGGGGATCAGCAAGGAACAGGTCTCCAGGGAGACCATCGGACCCCGGTGCTTTTGCTGGAACTATCCTGCTTATAGCAGTTTCAACCTCGGCCAACGAGAAATGTTCGCTAATCCCGCTATCAATGGGAGTAGAAAAATAGTCATGTAACCCATCCGGGCAAGCATCATCAGACCCAGAATAGAGTTTTCCGAAGTGATCATGCCAGTCGTGGGATGAGATATGATTGGGAATTTGATCTAGATCCCTCTTATCTGCCTGTCTCATGAGATTCCAAAAATGTTTGGGGTCCCTTGCTGAGCTGGCGTCCTTTAGATCCTGCCAACTATTGTAAGTATTTGCCCCCTCAATATCTGATAGAGTTCTGCCATTTACTGCCCTTAAAATAAATTCCAAGGTAAGCGCATTGAGCTGAATAGCCAATTGCGACCATCTTTTAACAGGGGGTAAATCCAATGGGGGGACCAGCCATCTTCTGTCCTCTTCCTCAATCCCAAGCATATCCTCTGTGCTCAGGGGCTCAAAGGTACAGTTGAAGTCGCCTGCGACCACAACTCTAGAGTGTGACAGACAACTAGATAAACCCTGTTCTAATAACGTAACAATGGGTGAAGATTTGCCCCCTACAGTCCCCCTTATATATACATTAAATAGATCAAGCAAATCACCCCCTCTTGGACCCTTAATAGTAAGCCTCATGATATCTAGGCTCCCGCTATTTTGTTCTGCAGCCCAGTGCAATATTAACCCAAACTATCAGCCCTCCTGAAGGACGTCCTTTCCCCACATTAATTGCTGGTATATGAAAACAACTATAGCCCGATTTATATAGAGGAACCAAACTCCAAGTCTCTTGGAAAGCACAAATGTCAAAGCCCTCTATCAGATCATTCCAATGGGGCAACGACATTTTCCTGCCAAGCCCGGCAACATTCCAGGAAATAATCTTTAGCTGATGATGGGAGGCCGGCTCACGGGTTAGGTCTCTACTAAAGATGTTTTGACTAGGGGTTACAAGGGCTGGCGAAGAGGCCAGGGGGTCAGTGGCTGTTATAGGATTAGCCACACAGACACCTGTTGCATTAATGTGCTGCTGGTTTTGGACAATAGGTTCCAAGTTGGTAAAAGGTGGCTCTGCGCCAATACATAGGGTTAGATGGTTTTGGAAACTGTCATTAGTTAATAGAGAAGTGACATGTGGTTCCTGGTACAACTGTGGGTCGGATTGTAGTCAGTCATTGGCTTCTAATGGGGACCCCCCCCACCTAGGGCCCTTGTTAGATGTTGATCATGTGCCCTGGCTGTTAGTATACTAGGAAACCGCCTGAACTGGATAGCCGATGGAGCAGGAGGGCAGGTACGATACTCCAATAAAAGAAGATTTTCAGCTAGCTCAGCATTAATAAAAGTAAGCTCGATATAATCAAGGGGTTCGGTGGGGGACATGCATCTCCGAGCCCTGACAATATCTTCGCGTATGACTGAGCGACAGCCCCTAACATGGCGAATCCAATGTATTGATTTGTTTATTAGAGACTCCTCGTTCTCAAGGCTACCCATTGGATCTAGCTTTGGAACATTGACCATGCAAACTTTTTGTACCTGCGGGGTGGGAGAAATTGTCGTGGATCGCCTCTGCTCGTTAGGTTGAGGGCAGACAACTAAGGGTAAAATTGGCTGTCTAATGCAGTTGTTAGAGGCTTGAGGGGTAACTTGAATCTGGTGGATGCCTTTAAAATTACCAGCCTGTTTTGGCATTAGAGGTGTTAGAATCTGTTTAGATGTTACTGAGGAAGGCAAGGAAGATCCATATCCCAATGGGCCTCTTTCTTGGTGGGCCGGTGGATATACTTGGTTGCCATATGGACGTGGTTCAAGCATAGAATCTGCAAACTGCGGATGTTTTGGAAATGTAACATTTAGGGATAGGAATCTGACCGTGGTAACAAGCTCTTCGATCATACTTCACATCATTCCTATCTCCGTCCTTAGGGAGCTAACGAGTTGAATAATGTGATGAGGTGATGGAATTTCCTCTTCACTAACCTCATTTGGAGATGTGGGCAATAATTGTGACGACTCGACCCCGAGGGTTTCAACTGTATCTATATCTTCAGCTATATCTGCCAAAGGTGTGTACCTATTAGAACAAGCAACGTTGGAGCCATATTGACTCTCGTCAATGTTAATGGGAGAGTTAGTGGGAGGATCAGTAGATTGCTGGAAAGTATCATGGGAGGGAGAATTGTGCACCTGCACTGCATCAGAAGGCAAGGGTGCATCTTTATTATGTTTTAAGGTTCCTTTCCGAGAGGACTTTCGAAACATTGAAGGGATAGTAGTTAAACTGCGGGAAAAACTGGCACCTTTGGGGGGCAACTCGATGTCAGGACGGGAAGCTGTTGGCTCAGGCTCAAGGATGTCTTCACAATCATGGATGAGGGAATCTATTCTATCCATCACACAGTTATTAGCAACGTGCCTTCGAACTTTCTTTGCCTTTTTCCCCTCTACTGCCCCCCCATTAGCGCCATTTCCCGCCCCCACTCCCTCCATCATTTTCCTTTTACCCATCTTCTGGTGCCTCACAAATCAGTAGCACATGGTATTTGTGTCTAACTCCCACGTTTTATGCCCCCAATGCCCAATATCGTATACTTGGTGTAATATGATAGTGGCTTATGCCAAGAACCAATACAAACTTACTGTCATTGGTGCCCTACTATATTCATTTAGCAATAATAGCTCCCCAATGCGATCTCAGTTCTTGGCAGCTCTTTGCACAGTACCTTGTCCAATGATGACCAATAATAGAGTTGTCAGCCTCTCAGATCTCGCAGTCAATGTTAGGGGGATGGCCCTGCCCTGCCTCTTCCTGACGATAACGGGCAAGGACGGGCCCGCCCTTGTCCCGCGGTAATCTTCGGCGCGTTTTGAGCGCGCGTGTGGTGGCAAGCTCCTCCCTCCTGGGAGCAGAGTGGATTCTGGGGCTTGTGGTCCCCCTGTGCAGCAAACAGCGGCTGGTGGCAGGCAAGAGGCGCGTCCCGCGCCGCAGTGGTCTTCGGCGCGTTTTGAGCGCGCATGTGGTGGCAAGCTCCTCCCTCCTGGGAGCAGAGTGGATTCTGGGGCTTGTGGTCCCCCTGTGCAGCAAACAGCGGCTGGTGGCAGGCAAGAGGCGCGTCCCGCGCCGCGGTGGTCTTCGGCGCGTTTTGAGCGCGCGTGTGGTGGCAAGCTCCTCCCTCCTGGGAGCAGAGTGGATTCTGGGGCTTGTGGTCCCCCTGTGCAGCAAACAGCGGCTGGTGGCAGGCAAGCGGCGCGTTTAGTAGTAATTATCCCTCATTTTACCCACCACTCCACCTGTTCTATCCCACATTTACTACTATAGCCTTAGAGCCTGACCTAGCGGGCTCTACCATCCATTAAAGGCCCGCTCTAGTGTTAAAGGCCTGAGCCTTTCCACATTCCCTCCTAGAGAGCAGCATATTCTAATAAGTAAAAACAAAGGCCTCTCGGAGACCGAGGGGGTTTAAATCCCCTAAGGCTCCGAGAGGCCTTTGTTCACAGCAGCAGCTGTGAAAGGAAAACAACACTGGAATGTTGCTCTCCGGGCTTCTACCGGCCCGTAGAAGCCCGGAGCACTCCATTGTCTATAATGGAGTGCTCAACATTCCAATGTTCTAAAATAGCCTTTTAGCTTGCTGTAGCGGGCTATACCAGCCATTAAAGGCTGGCTCGAGGCTGGTGCCTTTAACAAGCTAGGAAGAACTCTAAGGCAATTAGAACATTCTGCCACTAGAGGGCAGAATGTTCTAACAAATAAAACAAAGGCCTTAAGGAGCCACAGGGGATTGAAATCCCCTCGAGCAATGTGAGGCCTTTGTTCACAGAAACAGGTGTGAAGGACAACATTGGAATGTTGGAGCTCCGGCCTTCTATCAACCATTAGAAGCCCAGAGCTACTCCATTGTCTTCAGTGGAGCTCCCAACATTCCAATGTTCTAATAATTCATCCACCAAAACGAAGGATATAATTGAATAATTGTATTCAATAGAACCCACTAAATTCACGTTTTTATCCATACCCCTGGTACCCTCTTAATAAAGTAAAACCTTTGGGTATACCTGGAGGTATTTTTAATACATCATTTTTCTGGGTCCCTGTTTATCCAGCTTGCTTTATCTAAGAACTCCCATTTCCACCTATGGTCCAGTCCGTCCTGGTAGTACCATCTTACCAGGGTGTGGATAGGAGCCGATGATGAAGCATGTCACGATAAGTGAGTGAGGCATCTACTCCAATATCTTTGGATACCCCATTAAGAATAAGAATTAAGCAGAGGTAACACCAGACATCCTGATATAATAGGGAACCGGATGTTTTACCATAAAAATCTCTGAGCAATCAGTTGCTCGTGTGTGTGTGACTAATAATTCAAATACCTGCTTTTGTGTAGATCTCCTCACAGAAAAGATAGGCGAGGAGGTCTCCGGCTGTAGGTTTGTGCATTGCATTTTGTAGTACTGCTTCACGTTCTACAAAACATTGCTTGGCATACAGGCCCATTGTTTTTCAAAGCAGATGTAGAGATTGTAAAGGGATGTGATTCTTTAAATATAAACAGGTTCTGTATCATTCTGTGGGATTATAGTGATAGGTAGTTTTCACGCTTCACCAAAATCATTTATCGCCTGGTACAAACAGAGAAGCACTGACAAAGTAAAACTTGTCTAACGTTTGGAAAATAAATTGCTGGAGTGTAAGTGTGTTTTAGGGTGAAATTAAGTGATGTTTTGGTACATATTTTTAAGCAGTCATAATACATTTGAAATGAGGAATAACAAATATAAATTGTGAAAATGTTTGTGAGCGATTCTTTATATGTAACTGTTCTTGCGACAGCGCAGTGGCATGTATTAGCTGTCAAATAATCCTAGTGTAAAGTAAGCTATCCTTGCAATAATTTTGTGTTGTAAATCATCTGGGTGCTTTTATTTCCTGATAGTACCCGAGTTCTATAGTAAACTCATCCACTTCGTTAAGAGTTTGCCCCTACAGGTGGTCCCAATAAATTGATGCTTTTATCCCATCATAATTTGATGTCTGACGTTGTAATTATCAAAATTAATGCTATTTTAGAGTAGGTCTTGAAAGGGTCAGTCTGGAGAGAAGCCTTCACTTTTCTAATCCTATTTAATGACTTTTTTCAGATTCTCTTAAAACAAGTATAACAGATTTTTCTCTTTAAATGTTTAATTGCACATGCCATGTTTCTGGTTAATCCACACGGAGTTGTTGCCTCCAAATGGGACAACCTTTGAAAACAAAACCTGTTGCAGGCCCAGACAAGAAGTCCTAAATAATGGAGGGTGGTGCTACAGAACACCCTGAAGGGCCTTTGCGTTATGAATAGGGGTAAGTGTCAGACTGTACGGTTCAGTTGCGTTTAATCTTCCACCTGAGCATGTGTTTATTTAAGAAGAAGTCATAGTTCAGATGTAATCACGCATCAGCATGTTTTGATTGAGCGATCCTGGTGCTATTCATCAAGATTACGACTGATCTTTTTTCATTTATGTGTATTTATAACACGAAAATCAATCAAAAAAAGTTTTTAAACAAAGTTTATCACTTTGAGGACCTATGGGTCTGCTGGCAGTAGTGTATTACTATCTCTATAATGCAAAGCACTGTGTTAGGTTACTGTATCTGAGTACAAATAACGTGTTGGATTAGTATTCTAAGGGTGCCGTGCAGTGTGGAGGGTTAGAGGACAGACATTTCCATGAAGTAGAGTAGAACCACGTCCTTATGTAGCAGTGGTGGTAAATTACTGAAGAAAGGCATGAAAAATGCCTTTTTTAGCACATGGGGAGCACTGCATCTGAGAAATTCTGTTTTGTTTAGAGTACTAAAAATCCTTGCCCCATTCCTGATGGGTTACTATCTCTAGGATGCAATGCACTATGATGGCTCCTGTGTAATGGGTTAGTGGATAGGTTAGGATGCAGTGCAGTGTGATGGGTTCATAACCAGTAGCGGCTCCTGGTGGGAGTGCTACCGGGCGGTGACGTGGGGCGGGGGAGGGACAGGGTGGGGGGTAGTAAACACCGGAATACGGATGAATGCAGGTAAGTAGACAATTAAATCAATAAAACGAATTTCGTTGCGCGCGCTGCATCGCATTTGGCGGTGCAGCGCGCGCAACGAAATTCGTTTTATTGCACAAAAATAATCCTGCCTTAGAGTTGGCGCTAGACAGCACACAGTGCACAAGCGCTAGGAGAGGGTAGAGGTGCACCATATCTTATTAGATACGACGCATTTCTACTCTCTCCTTTTCATGCACCACAACACAGAAAGTTTCCTTGCTGCATGTGTTGACTAAAATATTACTAATTCTGCCCCCAACAGTCGACAGGTGTGTCATTGCCCCAAAAGCAGAAAATATGACCCAAGTGCCATGCCACTGACTATGGAAAACAACATTGCATGAGCCATCCTGGAAAGTACACTTTGGTGAGGGAAAGATGGCATTAAAATAGATAAAATTAAATAAAGTATTTTTTCAAATATTAAAATGCATTCCTGCTCACAGCGACATTAGAACTAAATATCTCTCCCTCCCAACCTCCAATAGCATTTTATTGTGAGCACGAAAATATAATCAACAAGTCATACATTTAGTTAATATACATAACTAATACTTTGCATTATCTCAAATATTAGCTGCAAGTCTGGAACATTAATTAAATGATCACTAGTTAGCTTAAAATTGACATAGATGGCTATTAGTAAAAAAAACTGATTTCATTGTATAAACATTTCTGCAGGAAAAAAATGGCCAACTCTACTTTTTTACCATATTTACATAATAAGAAATTCCCTAAATGCAGGGTCTAATTGTCAAAGCTGTGTTCCATGGGTATGACTTTTTCCTGAAATTCAGGAATATATTGGGTATACGCTAGAAAATTCTTTGTGAATGGGACATATTGTCCTGTTTATATGAATATGGCATTTTGCACCGGTGCAAATAAATAAATCGAAATGATTTCGCTCATTCACTATTATCAGATAAAAAGGCATGCGCAAACTAATTAAGTCTCAAACTTAAACGTGAAGTTCGGAAAAAGTAATTTGTTGTATCATTTCACTCACACCAACACATATAGCAAGTTGTTCCTTATAAAGCAACTGTAAACATAGCACCAAACTGTAAACACAACACCAAAAAGCAGCTAAACATTTATTGATGGGATACTGTTAGGGCATGCAGTATATAGGAAATTATGAACTACAAACTCCGTTATGAAACGTTTAGATTACACCAACCAACTAGTCATGGCAACTATATAAACGCAACACACAGCAATATTCGATAGATACTGGTTTGGAGTATTTCATATTGAACTTTCCATCTACACAGATCACACCACAAACTGAATTGCACAAGACGCACAAAGCCGGAGCTCAATGGTGTCATAACAACGGCAGAACTGAGGTGTTCACAGACCGAGAAACATGACAAGATAAATCTTAGCAGGATGAAATGTGGGTTAGCCTTGCTCGGGTTCAAACCTGTGGTCACACAGGGATACCATGCGGCCTAGGTAGCCCACTGATTAGTATACATGTGGACTATTCAGAAAGTCATTTTGGAGTTTGTACAGTATTACTTCTGTAGTACTCTTTTACATAAACTTATATATGTCTGTGAGTTGGCCCCAAAACATCTAAAATTGGAATACAATTGAAATACACAGGGAATGTTCATATTCAGTTAGTACAAATAGAAAGGACTCTGCCTTCTTTGTACTTTCACTAATAGGGAGTTGGAAGCTTTGGGGTGATTCACAAAGGAATGTAAGTGTACCTAAAAGGGGATGTTTTTGTGACTCACCTTCACATTGTATGCGAATCGTTATGAAAAATAATGCAATTAAATGGAAACAGCCGCAGTAATCTGCCGTAGAAAACAAGCATTGCCTTTGTTGATCTTGTTACCTAACTTCCGGCCTTCATTCCACGCTTATCGTGTGCCCCGGTCTCTAGCAACGTAAGTAAGACAAATGTACCGTAGAAACAGCAGCGCGCTTTGGGGTGGGGGTGGGAAAACTGTGAAAAGAGCGCGTTAGGAAAGTAAAGCACTGCATTTAAACATAAATGGAAGACATAAGCAATGCTACACCGCAGGAAACACAAGTGGCTCCCCAGCCCGGGAAAGGCTCCGTGCAAACCCTTCCCCAATTCAGCAACGTGGCCGAGGGTTACACAAGTATAGTGAATCCGTGAAGGAGCTCTTCTTACCTTGCGCGCGCCGAGAGGACTGGCCCTCCAGAATTCTCGCTGTCTGCCCGGACACTGTGCAGATGGACCTCGTTGCCTCAGTTTACACAAGTCTGACAGATCTTAATTTGAAAAAAATGCCTCTCGCTTTCAAACAGTTCAACAAATCACAGGGAGAGTCACGCGAGTTATCTGTGAACAGCTTCCTGTTTGAAACATCTCAGCTGTCCTCCAGGATAATAATTAGGAGAGAAGTGTGGGAAAGCTGAAGAGGCTCGTGGTGTAACCTTGTTAGATAGCTATTTTGGGGCATGTACTCTTCAAGAGACTTGGAGGATGATGTGTTTTTAACCCTGTTCCAACAGTCACTAAAACAAATGCACAAGGCTATTTATTTTTGAGTTTCTGGTTTAATCGTGAATTACCGCTTAATCCCACTTCCTCACCATAGTAGCTATTTTGTGAGATTTTCTCAAGCAGTCCATGGTCAGACATTGACAAAAAAAACTCAAAACCAAGAAGACTGCAGTACATCAGGGTGCCTCACAAAAAGCACTTCACATAATAAAGGTACTTAAAAGCTTTCCCTAAACCAGAGCAGGGCGCATTGGGACCTGGAATCCATAGTGCAAAATAAATATACTGGGGTTTATTTACAAGAAACTGATGCATCTGTATAGATGCTCCCTGCGCCAGCCTGCGAAACCATTGCGCCACCATGGATGCGCCATATTTATAATACAATTCAATATAATGGGAAACCCAATCTACCCTTGAGGGCTTGGGCAATTCAATTATAATACAGCACACCATGGCGCAAGGATTGACAGATGCATCAGAAATTCTGACGCATTTGTCAATGCAAAAGTCACGCATTGCTGGAGTCGCGTTGCAAGCACGACGCAACTCCAGCAATGCATGGGGAGGCCTATTCCTATTACACTGCTTCACTTCTTACGCGTGCTCCAAGCAAGCGTATGGTTTTGACGCAGTGGCGTCCTAGAAGTGGTGCAGTGAGATCTTGTAGATTTCACTGCGTCACTTCTACGAGGATTTCCCACGTGGGAACGCCCACCCTGCATACATTATACCTGACGCAAGTATAATGTGACGCAGGACTTTACAACATGACGCATCTCCCTAGATGCGTCACGTTGTAAATGTGCCGCAATGTGGCACATTGTTTACGCCGCCACTGCGTAAACTGTGGCGCAAAAGTGTTGCAAGGGGCTTGTAAATCTGCCCCTCAGGGAGAGGGTCATGTCGCCGCTCTGTACATCACTGACATAGATCTCTGGCCAGAAAACCGCCACAAGACACCTATTTTAAAAGACCATGAAAGCCCTGTTAAACTGCTTAATCTGAAACAATTTTCACAGACTGAAACACTATAAACATATATAGCTAGCCCAGGGACAAAGCGTTTTGGGGAGTTATCTAATATTAGCACTCGTGGTAGCATAGACAAAACTGTTTTTATCTACCTCTTTAGCCTCATATATCCGGTGCTGGAAGTTGAAAAAATGCACAGAGGGAGTCCACAAATTGGGGATTTAGGGATGAGAGAGGAAGCAGAATGTGAAATAAGGAAGATAGGACACTTCTGCTGTTCAGTGCACTTGTTGGAGAAATCAGTATGCAGTATAGTCCCAGCTTGACTCATCATAGAATAGAGGTTTAACGTGTCTGCTACAAAGCACAGAACATGGCATGTAGGTCACAGATTTATATTTTATATAGTGCAGTGGGTTACCGTCTTTTGCAGAAATCCTGCTGTGATAAAATCTATGATCCTTGTAATTTAGTTTACATCATGAACTGACATCAAGGAGTTACATGAAAACTATAAACATAAGTCTAGAACCTTACTGTTTTTCTCTCAATGTGTCGTTTTTTAAGGTTGCAAAAAAAGATTCATTCGGGCAGTAATAAAGACTTATTAGTAAGTGCTATGTAAATGGTTATCTGACATTCTTAAGGTTCATGTATATTTCTTTCATACAAAGCATAGAAATTTCAAAAGCTGCCTCCAAACCATTATTTACCTCTTGAGTTCCTGTGAGCCAATTTTCTTTGTTTCCTGGCATCAAGGTGATAACTTGAGCTCCTCCACACCAGGATAAAGACTTGAACAAAAGGTGCACTGATCACCGTTTTATTGAGGCATTTGTGTTGGGCCTGGAGAGAACTAAAATGAAGAGGCCCATCCTCCACCCCCTCACCTCTCCCTCTCCCCCTCCACACACACACACACACACACGCAGGGTGATGCGCTAAATGCAAAGCGCACAGGGGGATATGTACAATGAAGTGGCGGAGCATGTCGTTAGCCTCCTGGGCTTAACGACACGCTCCGCCACTTCGGAAACGCAAGGCTGCACCATATTTACAGGAATGTGGTGCAGCCTTGCGTTTCCCCCGGCGATGTCGCTAAGTTTAACAACTTAACGCCAACGCAGGCCCTTGCACCAGAGTGCAAGGGTGTCTGTGTGCAGGGGAAGATTGGTTATTTGTAGGAAGGTGTCCCTTCCTGCACGTAAACAATACTAAAATGCTATTTTGTAACTTTCATGTGTGCTGCTTAATGCAGCACACATGAAAGTTCCAAAATGGCATTTTTTTAAAAGGTTTATTTATGTACAGGAAGGGACACCTTCCTGTACATAAACAAACCATGGCATTTTGCTTTTTCCATGTGTGCTGCACAAGGCAGCACACATGGAAAAAGCAAAAACGAGGAGAAATAATTCATTTCTCCTCGTCTCGCCGAATCACTGACAAAATCTCGAAAGACATATTATCGAGCTACAATTATATCGATACAAAATTATCGATAACATTAATATCGACATCATATACCTATTTAAAACATTACAAAAATATCGAGGATACAATATCGAAGTACATAAATATCTATTTCACAAATATCGCTAACATACTTATCGAAATTCAAAAATATCGACCTTCATTAAAATACATTAAATAGGTTAAAAATATCGTACACAAAAATATCAACAACACTAATATCGTAAAATTAAATATATCGACTATATAAAACTCTAATAAATATAAAAATTAAACGACATATAAATGATTAATTTACTAAAAACACAATACTAAATTAATAAAGCACAATAACTATTTTACTAAATTTAAAAATCAATTAACACAGCAATAACATTACTAAAATATTATTAAAAATACTAATACATTAAACATTAATAATATAAAATATTACTATTACAATTCAATTATATAATATATAATACATAACAAATGCTATTTAAAAATATATACAAATTTATACATAACTTACTACTAATTAGCGTTTTCCTTATTTGGAAACTAACTACTAAATCATTTTAAAAAAAATACAAATTAACCAATAGAAAAACCGCAAATTCAAACTAACCAATAAAATCGAAATTACAACATCCAACACACTATATAAACAGTTAAACTTCATTTCTACTCCACACCCAAAAGAAAGAAAACTAAAGAAGGAGAAACTCTACAGGAATTCAACTACAGATATAAGAAGATCAACATATACCAAATAATTAACTATCAAAAGTAAGTAAACTAAATTAAAATATATAATACTAAAAGTAAAAAACTGTAATCAATAATATACATAACCTATAAATTAATGAATGTCTTCTTTCTATTTTATATTACCACTACAGGAAACTCTACAGGAAACTAACAAACTACAGAAAACACCAAAATAAATATACACGTAACAAAGTAAGTATTTACCAACAAATTTTAAACAAATTTATTAAACAACAGAAAGTCAAAATGAATTCCAAATCCCCTACCCACACCCTATAAAAAATATAGAAACAAATAATAAAACAAATGTATTTTTTTTTCCAGACAAACAAAATACAGAAAGAACATTCCACAACTAAACAAGAAAAGTCATCAAACTAAAATACATAAAGACCAACTTTGTAAGTATATTGTAAACAAATGCTTATTTACTTAACCCCTTCGGTGCTTATGACGAGCTGGACTCGTCATGGCACACAGTGCTCGTGTGCTCATGACGAGTCCAGCTCGTCATAAGACCACCCACGGGAAGCGCTGGCGCTCCCCCGTGGGAATCCGATCTTTAGTTTTTTTTTTGGGGAGGCAGGGGAAGGGCTTCCCCTGCCTCCCCTCGCCCCTCCCCCGCCCTCCCCATCAATGACGTCAGCGCGCGAGGCGCGCTGACATCGTTGAGGGTTTCCCTTCTTCCCCGACGCGCTGGAAGCCATTTGCTTCCAGCGCGTCGGGAAATCAGGTGAGGTTTGGCTCGGGGAGGGGGGGTTTGTATCAAAAGAGGCATCGAGGGAAAGGAAAGGGTTTTCCTTTCCCCCGATGCCTCTTTTGTGCATTCCTGCTGCACAATCATGTGATCGTGCAGCAGAAATGCCCACTAGGCACGAGGGAGGGAGGGAGGGCAAGAGGCATGTGAACGGGCCTAGAAGCCCCGCCCGATGTGCCTTCTCTCCATTTCCAACGTGAAAAGTTAGCTGTAATCCTTGATGGAGGTCTTTGCATCCTTCATTTTCTCGAGCGCAATTCTCGTGTAGAATTCGTGAGCGTGGTTAAGCAGATGTGGCTTCTCTCCATTTACACCCTGAAAAGTTAGCTGTAATCCTTGATGGAGGTCTTTGCATCCTTGAATTTCTCGAGCGCAATGCTCGTGTAGTTCCTGTGACCAGGAGGTTCCTTCTCCTCGTCTGCCGCTGAGATCGTGCTCTGACCCTTTATAAACAAGAGGCATGTGAACGGGCCTAGAAGCCCCGCCCGTTTGGCCCCGCCACACATACACTAGCGGTATGCAACGTCTGCCCGCCCTTTCCCCACTATGATGGACAGCTTAATCAAAGGTTCCCGGCGCTTTCGGCGTGGTGGCAAAATTACAGACACACAGGTCACTGGAGACAATTCTTCTGGTCCTTTACGCAGATGTAGTGTAGGAAAGGCACTATACATTTACCCAACGAGGTAACACTTACTGATTAGCCAGTAGACAGTACTACAGTTGAGTAGAGGTATTGCACAAAACGGTGGCATCTTCTTGGATAAATATGCAGGGCAGGTGTGCAGAATTCGTGAGCGTGGTTAAGCAGATGTGCCTTCTCTCCATTTCCAACGTGAAAAGTTAGCTGTAATCCTTGATGGAGGTCTTTGCATCCTTCATTTTCTCGAGCGCAATTCTCATGTAGAATTCGTGAGCGTGGTTAAGCAGATGTGGCTTCTCTCCATTTACACCCTGAAAAGTTAGCTGTAATCCTTGATGGAGGTCTTTGCATCCTTGAATTTCTCGAGCGCAATGCTCGTGTAGATCCTGTGACCAGGAGGTTCCTTCTCCTTGTCTGCCGCTGAGATCGTGCTCTGACCCTTTATAAACAAGAGGCATGTGAACGGGCCTAGAAGCCCCGCCCGTTTGGCCCTGCCACACATACACTAGCGGTATGCAACGTCTGCCCGCCCTTTCCCCACTATGATGGACAGCTTAATCAAAGGTTCCCGGCGCTTTCGGCGCGGTGGCAAAATTACAGACACACAGGTCACTGGAGACAATTCTTCTGGTCCTTTACGCAGCTGTAGTGTAGGAAAGGCACTATACATTTACCCAACGAGGTAACACTTACTGATTAGCCAGTAGACAGTACTACAGTTGAGTAGAGGTATTGCACAAAACGGTGGCATCTTCTTGGATAAATATGCAGGGCAGGTGTGCAGAATTCGTGAGCGTGGTTAAGCAGATGTGCCTTCTCTCCATTTCCAACGTGAAAAGTTAGCTGTAATCCTTGATGGAGGTCTTTGCATCCTTCATTTTCTCGAGCGCAATTCTCGTGTAGAATTCGTGAGCGTGGTTAAGCAGATGTGGCTTCTCTCCATTTACACCCTGAAAAGTTAGCTGTAATCCTTGATGGAGGTCTTTGCATCCTTGAATTTCTCGAGCGCAATGCTCGTGTAGTTCCTGTGACCAGGAGGTTCCTTCTCCTCGTCTGCCGCTGAGATCCTGCTCTGACCCTTTATCCCCTTCGGTGCTTATGACGAGCTGGACTCGTCATGGCACACAGTGCTCGTGTGCTCATGACGAGTCCAGTTCGTCATAAGACCACCCACGGGGGAAGCGCTGGCGCTCCCCCGTGGGAATCCAATCGTTAGGTTTTTTTTGGGGAGGCAGGGCTTCCCCTGCCTCCCCCCGCCCCATCAATGACGTCAGCGCGCAAGGCGCGCTGACATCATTGAGGGTTTCCCTTTCTTCCCCGACGCGCTGGAAGCCATTTGCTTCCAGCGCGTCGGGAAATCAGGTGAGGTTTGGCTCGGGGAGGGGGGTTTGTATCAAAGAGGCATCGAGGGAAAGGAAAGGGTTTTCCTTTCCCCCGATGCCTCTTTTGTGCATTCCTGCTGCACGATCATGTGATCGTGCAGCAGGAATGCCCACTAGGCACGAGGGAGGGAGGGAGGGAGAGAGAGGGAGAGAGAGAGAGAGAGAGACAATTTCAATTTATTTGCCAGGTAACGAGGGGAGGAGGTGTGTAAGGCTTTGTGTGTGATGCAGGCAGTTTTGTAAATCGATCTTGCCTCGATCGGAAGCCATCGAAGAGAGGATAGGAGTGACGTGGTCGCTTCGTTTAGACCCTGATATGAGGCGAGCTGCTGAATGGAGGATGGATTTGAGAGGGGAGAGGTGGGATTTGGGTAGGCCCGTCAGAAGAGAATTGCAATAATCCAGTCTTGAGAGAACCAGAGATTGTACCAAGGTTTTTAAGTCTTTCTCCGGGAAGAACCGACGGATCCCCCGTAGAAGACGCAACTGGTAACGTGCGTTCTTAGCAATAGAGTTGATGTGGGAGATTAGGTTGAGTCTTTTGTCAAGAATGACACCTAGGGATTTAGCGCTGTCAACAATGATGGGTTTGTTGTTGAGTAGGTTCAGCTGATCCATCCAAGATTGAACAGGAGGAGGTGAGAGAGAGGTAGAGAGGAGGAGGAATTCAGTTTTGGCGGGATTCAGAATGAGTTGGTGAGCTAACATCCAGTTGTGAATAGAGTTGAGAGTAGAGTTGAGTAGTGAGAGATCGTGTGCGGAAGATAAAGGTATCTTCCCACTAGTCCACCAGGCTTTTATTTGTGGAGAGTGACCCCTTGGGTGGCAGAATAGCAGTATGTTTTTAGGCCCATCTGCCCCCAAGGAGGGCAGAAGCCACTAGACACCAGGGTTTTTTTAATTTTTGTGTTGGGGAGTGGCCAAAAGGGCAAGGGTTGCTCCCCTTTTACGGGGGTGAATATTTTATTTATACTGTTAGGCCCACCTACCCCTTAGCTTGGCTGGTGGATTGTGTGTGGACTGGTGCATTATTTGCATATGTGATTGTAATGTTTTTTTTCTCCTTTTTATTCTAGTGTAAAGCTTTTGATTCCTGTTTGCGGTTTCGGCAGTGGTGGTTCTGCAGTTTTGCGTAATTGCATTTATTTGGTAAGAAAAATATTTTTGTTGTGTGTACTCCAAATGAGTATTATTGTCATGCATGAATGAATTTTTTTGTAAGTGGTGCCATAATGGCAGCATATTTGTTAGTGTTCAGAGCATGAAATTCTTTGCGATGTTTTGCATTGTCTTATGTGTAATTTTTTTCTTCTTCTTTTTTAGTGGGATATTGTTGATCCTTACTGTGTCTGTGCAGAGTAGGTGGTGGTGAGTCTAGCTGCTTCTGTCACGTGAGTGGTATAGTGTTGGAGTATATAGGTCTTTGTGATAAAGCTACATTTTGTTTATTTCTTTTTTTTTACAAAGGGTTTGTTGTTGTTGACTTGTTTGACAAGTAACCTTTATTAGTAAGCATTATGGCTAGCCGTAGAATTACTGCTCAGCAGGTGGTTGGTTTGCTTCTTGAATCTTCCTCTGAGCAGGATTATGAGACTGACAGTGCGTCTGAGGGAGAGGAGGGAGGGGAAGATTCAGGCAGTGAGTTTTCTCTCCACATGGAATCATCGGATGATGAAGGTACTCTCAGTGCAGATGAAGTGCCTGATTTAGAGGAGGATACTACTGTGCCGATGGTGCAAGAGGCATCTGGATTGCAGCCTGGGGCTGCTAGGCTTCCTACTGGAAGTGCTGGACCCTGGGTTGATCCAAACATGGTGCAGCCGGTGTTGCCTGCCTTTAGTGGTTATGCAGGGTGTAGAGTGGATTGTGAACATTATTTGCCTATACAGTATTTTCAGTTGTTTATGGATGATGTATTTTTGGGTGAGATTGTTGAGCAGACTAATTTGTATGCTGAACAGTTTTTGAGGGACAACAGTGCCAGACTTAGGCCCCATTCTAGAGCTACCCGGTGGAGTCCCACAAATCTGGAAGAGATGAAGAAGTTTTTGGGTTTGACTTTTTTGATGGGTTTGATAAGGAAGCCGTCCATGGGTTCATATTGGTCTACCAGTCCCTTGATGGCAACGGCCATATTTCCTGCAGTTATGACTCGTGATCGGTATTTACTTTTGCTTCGGATGCTGCATTTTGTTGATAATGGTTTGGCGTTGCCACGAGATCACCCTGAATGTGACCGTCTTTTTAAGATTCGGCCTGTTCTTGATCACTTTGTAGATCGATTTTCAGAGATCTATACTCCAGGGAAAGAAATATCTATTGATGAGTCTTTGGTCCTGTTCAAGGGCCGTTTGGTTTTTAGGCAGTACATTCCTAGCAAGAGGGCACGCTATGGAATTAAGCTGTATATGTTGTCTGAGAGTAGGACAGGATATGTTTTTAATTTGCGTGTGTACACTGGTAGGGATTCCACTATTGACCCCCTGGTTGTCCGTCCACTTTTGGAGTTTCAGAGAAAATTGTGTGGGATCTTGCTAGAGGACTGTTTAACAGAGGCCACCATTTGTACCTTGATAACTTCTACACTGCTGTGCAATTGTTTAAGGAATTGTTCAAAGTGGACACTTTTGCTTGTGGCACAATCCGCTCTAACCGTAAAGGTTATCCAAAAGAGCTTGTTTGCAAAAAACTTCAGAGGGGACAGTGCAGTGCCTTGCGTAGTGAGGAACTGCTAGCTGTGAAATTTGTGGACAGGAGGGATGTGTACATGCTGACTACCATCCATGATGAGAGTACTTCACCTGTGGCTGTTTGGGGTCAGATTGCTGAAGTGCGCAAACCTGTGTGCATTTTAGACTACAATAAGCACATGGGTGGTGTTGATAGAGTAGATCAGAGGTTGGAACCTTACACTGCTATTCATAAGTCTTACATTTGGTATAAGAAGTTGGCCATCCATCTCTTCAATTTAGCAACTTTCAATGCTTTTGTTGTGTTCAAGGAGTGTTCTCCTGCGTCAAAGTTGACTTTTGTTCAGTTTCAGGAGTCTGTCATAGGCAGCCTTGTTGTTGTGGAACAGGCAAGTGTTCCTAGAGTTGGAGTGGTGGAGGATGTGGCTCGATTGAAAGATCGCCACTTTCCTGATAACATTCCTCCTACACCCTCAAAAGACTTTCCCACTAGGAGATGTAGAGTCTGTTGGCGAAGAGGTACGCGGAAGGAGACTCGTATGTACTGCCCTGAGTGTCCTTCTAACCCTGGGCTGTGTGTGCCTGCTTGTTATAGAGCGTACCACAAGCAAAAGAATTATTGGGAGCAACCATGAGTGGTAAAGTGAACTGCCTGGTCTGTAATGTTTAAGAATTGTTGTTCTGTTTCAAGGTTGGCATTAGTGCAATGTATTTAGTTTCTGATTTTGTGTTAGTAGATTTGTATCTATTTGCAATTTGTTTGTGTTTTCTTTTTTGTATAAAAAAATCCTAAATGTGATGGTGGTGTGTGTAGGCTGGTGCTTGGCTGGCGGTGTGCGTGGAGTGGCGCTTGGCTGGCGGTGTGCGGGGAGTGGCTCTTGGCTGGCGGTGTGCGTGGAGTGGTGCTTGGCTGGCGGTGTGCGTGGAGTGGCGCTAGGCTGGCGGTGTGCGTGGGTGGCGCTAGGCTGGTGGTGTGCGTGGAGTGGCGCTAGGCTGGCGGTGTGCGTGGAGTGGCGCTAGGCTGGCGGTGTGCGTGGAGTGGCGCTTGGCTGGTGGTGTGCGTGGAGTGGCGCTTGGCTGGTGGTGTGCGTGGAGTGGCGCTTGGCTGGCGGTGTGCGTGGACTGGCGCTCGGCTGGCAGTGTGCGAGTAGTGACTTGCTGCTGGTCACTACACACACTGCTAGCCGAGCGACACTCCACGCAATCCATCAGCTTGTGTGGTTGCTGTGTTAGGAATGTGGGCGTGTGAAAGTGATGGGCCCTTGAATGGCGCTGTCTGCTGGTGTGAGTGTTGTAATGTGATGGGCCCGCGGCTGGTGGTGTGAATGGTTTTGTATTTGTCACACGTATGAAAGGTGTATGAATGGCCTGTAAAGAGGTTGGTGCCTTGTCGTGGCTTTACAGCTCACGAGCTGTGAGTCAATGGTTCAGTTTCTCGTCCTTTCAATTATTAACAGTGCATTTCATTTTTGTGAAATCACTTGTTAATACAATTGTATATACTGAACCATCACTCACCCTCGTGCCAAATCCAACCAGTATGTGTGTGTGTGCTTGAGGATTAGATGGCTGTGCAGTAATATTTTTTTTTGTCTTTCTCAAGCAGGGTGTACCTTGTCCCTGTTTGTGAATGTTGTAATGTGTTTGTTTCGTGCCTGGGGGTGTGAATGGTCTTCTGTGTATCACGTATGAAAGGTGTGTGAATGGCCTGTAAAGCGGTTGGGGCCTTGACGTGGCTTTACAGCTCACGAGCTGCGAGTCACTGATTCCGTTTTTTGTCCTTTCAATTATTGACAGTGCATTTCATTTTTGTGAAATCTCTTGTTAATAAAATTGTATATACTGAACCATCACTTGCCCTCGTGCCAAATCCAACCAGTATGTGTGTGTGCTTGAGGAATAGATGGCTGTGCAGTAATCTTTGTCTTTTTAGTCTGTCTGCCAAGGTGTACATTCCGTCTAAGAATAACCTACCAACTGTAGATATTGTCGTAAACGAAACACCCATGGGAGTACATGGTGATATCTCTCTTGTGGATCCCAACAAGTTATGGTACCCACAATGTCCTGCAAACCTCAAAATGTCTGTCACATTTTCCTTGCAATATTGTGCCAAAATTTTCACGCTGCAGAAATAAACAACACATTATCTCAAAATGACCTGGTTTTGCAAGGGGGTCACCTGGGTTTTGGCCCGGGGCTCGGCGGCCACATAGGGAAACCTACAAAACCCACACATTTCTGAAAAGTAGACACCCGGGGCTTCCAGGGAGGTATGGCTTGCGTGGATCCCCCAACGTTTCCTTATCCAGAATCCCCTGCAAACCTCAATTTTAGCTGAAAAAATCACTTTTTTCACACATTTTTGTGTGGGAAAGTGTGGCATCACTGGCCTCACACAAATTTCCTACCACCCAGCGTTCCCCCAGGTCTCCTGATGAAAATGGTGCCTCACTTGTGTGGGAGGCCCAAGTACCCGCGACAGGCAAGGGCCCACAACGTATTGAGGCGACCTCAAAATGGCCTTTCACAAAACCACCTGGTTTTGCAAGGGAGTCACCTGGGTTTTGGCCCCGTGCTCGGCGGCCATCTAGGAAACCTACCAAACCCACACATTTCTGAAAAGTAGACACCCGGGGCTTCCAGGGAGGTATGGCTTGCGTGGATCCCCCAACGTTTCCTTACCCAGAATCCCCTGCAAACCTCACTTTTAGCTGAAAAAATCACTTTTTCACACATTTTTGTGTGGGAAAGTGTGGCATCACTGGCCTCACACAAATTTCCTACCACCCAGCGTTCCCCCAGGTCTCCCGATAAAAATGGTGCCTCACTTGTGTGGGAGGCCCAAGTACCCGCGACAGGCAAGGGCCCACAACGTATTGAGGCGACCTCAAAATGGCCTTTCACAAAACCACATGGTTTTGCAAGGGGGTCACCTGGGTTTTGGCCTGTGCTCGGCGGCCATCTAGGGAAACCTACCAAACCCACACATTTCTGAAAAGTAGACACCCGGGGCTTCCAGGGAGGTATGGCTTGCGTGGATCCCCCAACGTGTCCTTACCCAGAATCCCCTGCAAACCTCAATTTTAGCTGAAAAAATCACTTTTTTCACACATTTTTGTGTGGGAAAGTGTGGCATCACTGGCCTCACACAAATTTCCTACCACCCAGCGTTCCCCCAGGTCTCCCGATAAAAATGGTGCCTCACTTGTGTGGGAGGCCCAAGTACCCGCGACAGGCAAGGGCCCACAACGTATTGAGGCGACCTCAAAATGGCCTTTCACAAAACCACATGGTTTTGCAAGGGAGTCACCTGGGTTTTTGGCCCTGTGCTCGGCGGCCATCTAGGGAAACCTACCAAACCCACACATTTCTGAAAAGTAGACACCCGGGGCTTCCAGGGAGGTATGGCTTGCGTGGATCCCCCAACGTTTCCTTACCCAGAATCCCCTGCAAACCTCAATTTTAGCTGAACAAATCACTTTTTCACACATTTTTGTGTGGGAAAGTGTGGCATCACTGGCCTCACACAAATTTCCTACCACCCAGCGTTCCCCCAGGTCTCCCGATAAAAATGGTGCCTCACTTGTGTGGGAGGCCCAAGTACCCGCGACAGGCAAGGGCCCACAACGTAGTGAGGCGACCTCAGAATTGCCTATCTCAAAACCACCTGGTTTTGCAAGATGGGTCACCTGGGTTTTTGGCCCCGTGCTCGGCGGCCATCTAGGGAAACCTACCAAACCCACACATTTCTGAAAAGTAGACACCCGGGGGCTTCCAGGGAGGTATGGCTTGCGTGGATCCCCCAACGTTTCCTTACCCAGAATCGCCTGCAAACCTCAATTTTAGCTGAAAAAATCACTTTTTTCACACATTTTTGTGTGGGAAACTGTGGCATCACTGGCCTCACACAAATTTCCTACCACCCAGCGTTCCCCCAGGTCTCCCGATAAAAATGGTGCCTCACTTGTGTGGGAGGCCCAAGTACCCGCGACATGCAAGGACGTTTTGAGGCAACATCAACATTGCCTATCAAAAATGTTTTGGGCCCTTGCCTGTCGCGGGTACTTGGGCCTCCCACACAAGTGAGGCACCATTTTTATCGGGAGACCTGGGGGACGCTGGGTGGTAGGAAATTTGTGTGAGGCCAGTGATGCCACACTTTCCCACACAAAATGTGTGAGAAAAGTGATTTTTTCAGCTAAAATTGAGGTTTGCAGGGATTCTGGGTAAGAAACGTTGGGGGATCCACGCAAGCCATACCTCCCTGGAAGCCCCAGGTGTCTACTTTTCAGAAATGTGTGGGTTTGGTAGGTTTCCCTAGATGGCCACCGAGCACGGGATCAAAACCCAGGTGACCCCTTGCAAAACCAGGTGGTTTTGTGAAAGGCCATTTTGAGGTCGCCTCACTACGTTGTGGGCCCTTGCCTGTCGCGAGTACTTGGGCCTCCACACAAGTGAGGCACCATTTTTATCGGGAGACCTGGGGAACGCTGGGTGGTAGGAAATTTGTGTGAGGCCAGTGATGCCACACTTTCCACACAAAAATGTGTGAAAAAAGTGATTTTTTCAGCTAAAATTGAGGTTTGCAGGGGATTCTGGGTAAGGAAACGTTGGGGGATCCACGCAAGCCATACCTCCCTGGAAGCCCCGGGTGTCTACTTTCAGAAATGTGTGGGTTTGGTAGGTTTCCTAGATGGCCGCCGAGCACTGGGCCAAAACCCAGGTGACTCCTTGCAAAACCAGGTGGTTTTGTGAAAGGCCATTTTGAGGTCGCCTCACTACGTTGTGGGCCCTGCCTGTCGCTGGTACTTGGGCCTCCCACACAAGTGAGGCACCATTTTATCGGGAGACCTGGGAGAACACTGGGTGGTAGGAAATTTGTGTGAGGCCAGTGATGCCACACTTCCCACTACAAAATGTGTGAAAAAGTGATTTTTTCAGCTAAAATTGAGGTTTGCAGGGATTCTGGGTAGGAAACGTTGGGGGATCCACGCAAGCCATACCTCCCTGGAAGCCCCGGGTGTCTACTTTTCAGAAATGTGTGGGTTTGGTAGGTTTCCTAGATGGCCGCCGAGCACGGGGCCAAAACCCAGGTGACTCCCTTGCAAAACCAGGTGGTTTTGTGAAAGGCCATTTTGAGGTCGCCTCACTACGTTGTCGGCCCTTGCCTGTCGCTGGGCACTTGGGCCTCCCACACAAGTGAGGCACCATTTTTATCGGGAGACCTGGGGAACGCTGGGTGGTAGGAAATTTGTGTGAGGCCAGTGATGCCACACATTCCCACGCAAAATGTGTGAAAAAGTGATTTTTTCAGCTAAAATTGAGGTTTGCAGGGGATTGTGGGTAAGGAAACGTTGGGGGATCCACGCAAGCCATACCTCCCTGGAAGCCCCGGGTGTCTACTTTTCAGAAATGTGTGGGTTTGGTAGGTTTCCTAGATGGCCACCGAGCACGGGGCCAAAACCCAGGTGACTCCCTTGCAAAACCAGGTGGTTTTGTGAAAGGCCATTTTGAGGTCGCCTCACTACGTTGTGGGCCCTTGCCTGTCGCTGGTACTTAGGCCTCCCACACAAGTGAGGCACCATTTTTATCGGGAGACCTGAGGAACGCTGGGTGGTAGGAAATTTGTGTGAGGCCAGTGATGCCACACTTTCCCACACAAAATGTGTGAAAAAAGTGATTTTTTCAGCTAAAATTGAGGTTTGCAGGGGATTCTGGAAGGAAACGTTGGGGGATCCACGCAAGCCATACCTCCCTGGAAGCCCCCAGGTGTCTACTTTTCAGAAATATCTGGGTTTGGTAGGTTTCCTAGATGGCCGCCGAGCACGGGGCCAAAAACCCAGGTGACTCCCTTGCAAAACCAGGTGGTTTTGTGAAAGGCCATTTTGAGGTCGCCTCACTACGTTGTGGGCCCTTGCCTGTCGCGGGTACTTGGGCCTCCCACACAAGTGAGGCACCATTTTTATCGGGAGACCTGGGGGAACGCTGGGTGGTAGGAAATTTGTGTGAGGCCAGTGATGCCACACTTTCCCACACAAAAATGTGTGAAAAAAGTGATTTTTTCAGCTAAAATTGAGGTTTGCAGGGGATTCTGGGTAAGGAAACGTTGGGGGATCCACGCAAGCCATACCTCCCTGGAAGCCCCGGGTGTCTACTTTTCAGAAATGTGTGGGTTTGGTAGGTTTCCCTAGATGGCCGCCGAGCACGGGGCCAAAAACCCAGGTGACCCCCTTGCAAAACCAGGTGGTTTTGTGAAAGGCCATTTTGAGGTCGCCTCACTACGTTGTGGGCCCTTGCCTGTCGCGGGTACTTGGGCCTCCCACACAAGTGAGGCACCATTTTTATCGGGAGACCTGGGAGAACACTGGGTGGTAGGAAATTTGTGTGAGGCCAGTGATGCCACACTTTCCCACACAAAAATGTGTGAAAAAAGTGATTTTTTCAGCTAAAATTGAGGTTTGCAGGGGATTCTGGGTAAGGAAACGTTGGGGGATCCACGCAAGCCATACCTCCCTGGAAGCCCCCGGGTGTCTACTTTTCAGAAATGTGTGGGTTTGGTAGGTTTCCCTAGATGGCCGCCGAGCACGGGGCCAAAAACCCAGGTGACCCCCCTTGCAAAACCAGGTGGTTTTGTGAAAGGCCATTTTGAGGTCGCCTCACTACGTTGTCGGCCCTTGCCTGTCGCGGGCACTTGGGCCTCCCACACAAGTGAGGCACCATTTTTATCGGGAGACCTGGGGGAACGCTGGGTGGTAGGAAATTTGTGTGAGGCCAGTGATGCCACACATTCCCACGCAAAAATGTGTGAAAAAAGTGATTTTTTCAGCTAAAATTGAGGTTTGCAGGGGATTGTGGGTAAGGAAACGTTGGGGGATCCACGCAAGCCATACCTCCCTGGAAGCCCCCGGGTGTCTACTTTTCAGAAATGTGTGGGTTTGGTAGGTTTCCCTAGATGGCCACCGAGCACGGGGCCAAAACCCAGGTGACCCCCTTGCAAAACCAGGTGGTTTTGTGAAAGGCCATTTTGAGGTCGCCTCACTACGTTGTGGGCCCTTGCCTGTCGCGGGTACTTGGGCCTCCCACACAAGTGAGGCACCATTTTTATCGGGAGACCTGGGGGAACGCTGGGTGGTAGGAAATTTGTGTGAGGCCAGTGATGCCACACTTTCCCACACAAAAATGTGTGAAAAAGTGATTTTTTCAGCTAAAATTGAGGTTTGCAGGGGATTCTGGGTAAGGAAACGTTGGGGGATCCACGCAAGCCATACCTCCCTGGAAGCCCCCAGGTGTCTACTTTTCAGAAATATCTGGGTTTGGTAGGTTTCCCTAGATGGCCGCCGAGCACGGGGCCAAAAACCCAGGTGACCCCCCTTGCAAAACCAGGTGGTTTTGTGAAAGGCCATTTTGAGGTCGCCTCACTACGTTGTGGGCCCTTGCCTGTCGCGGGTACTTGGGCCTCCCACACAAGTGAGGCATCATTTTTATCGGGAGACCTGGGGGAACGCTGGGTGGTAGGAAATTTGTGTGAGGCCAGTGATGCCACACTTTCCCACACAAAAATGTGTGAAAAAAGTGATTTTTTCAGCTAAAATTGAGGTTTGCAGGGGATTCTGGGTAAGGAAACGTTGGGGGATCCACGCAAGCTATACCTCCCTGGAAGCCCCCGGGTGTCTACTTTTCAGAAATGTGTGGGTTTGGTAGGTTTCCCTAGATGGCCGCCGAGCACGGGGCCAAAAACCCAGGTGACCCCCCTTGCAAAACCAGGTGGTTTTGTGAAAGGCCATTTTGAGGTCGCCTCACTACGTTGTCGGCCCTTGCCTGTCGCGGGCACTTGGGCCTCCCACACAAGTGAGGCACCATTTTTATCGGGAGACCTGGGGGAACGCTGGGTGGTAGGAAATTTGTGTGAGGCCAGTGATGCCACACATTCCCACACAAAAATGTGTGAAAAAAGTGATTTTTTCAGCTAAAATTGAGGTTTGCAGGGGATTCTGGGTAAGGAAACGTTGGGGGATCCACGCAAGCCATACCTCCCTGGAAGCCCCCGGGTGTCTACTTTTCAGAAATGTGTGGGTTTGGTAGGTTTCCCTAGATGGCCGCCGAGCACGGGGCCAAAAACCCAGGTGACCCCCCTTGCAAAACCAGGTCGTTTTGTGAAAGGCCATTTTGAGGTCGCCTCACTACGTTGTGGGCCCTTGCCTGTCGCGGGTACTTGGGCCTCCCACACAAGTGAGGCACCATTTTTATCGGGAGACCTGGGGGAACGCTGGGTGGTAGGAAATTTGTGTGAGGCCAGTTATGCCACACTTTCCCACACAAAAATGTGTGAAAAAGTGATTTGTTCAGCTAAAATTGAGGTTTGCAGGGGATTCTGGGTAAGGAAACGTTGGGGGATCCACGCAAGCCATACCTCCCTGGAAGCCCCCGGTGTCTACTTTTCAGAAATGTGTGGGTTTGGTAGGTTTCCCTAGATGGCCGCCGAGCACGGGGCCAAAAACCCAGGTGACCCCCCTTGCAAAACCAGGTGGTTTTGTGAAAGGCCATTTTGAGGTCGCCTCTCTACGTTGTGGGCCCTTGCCTGTCGCGTGTACTTGGGCCTCCCACACAAGTGAGGCACCATTTTTATCGGGAGACCTGGGGGAACGCTGGGTGGTAGGAAATTTGTGTGAGGCCAGTGATGCCACACTTTCCCACACAAAAATGTGTGAAAAAAGTGATTTTTTCAGCTAAAATTGAGGTTTGCAGGGGATTCTGGGTAAGGAAACGTTGGGGGATCCACGCAAGCCATACCTCCCTGGAAGCCCCGGGAGTCTACTTTTCAGAAATGTGTGTGTTTGGTAGGTTTCCCTAGGTGCCGTCAGAGCTAGGGTTCAAAAACTACAGCTAGGCACTTTGCCAAAAAAGGGTCATTTTTCACTGCGAAATTGAGGTGTGACCACGTTGCGTTTTGCGCCGTTTCCTGTCGCAGGCACTAGGCCGACCCACACAAGTGAGGTACCATTTTTCTCGTAAGACTTTGGGGAACGCGGGGTGGGTGGAAATTTGTGGATCCACGCAGATTCCAGAACTTTCCACCACAGAAATGTGGGGAAAATGTGTTTTTTTTGACAATTTTTTATGTTTGCAAGGGATTCTGGGTAACAGAACCTGGTGGGAGGCAGTCAAGTCACCCCATCCTGGATTCCCCTGGGTGTCTAGTTTTCAAAAATGTATAGGTTTTCTAGGTTTCCCTAGGTGCCGGCAGAGGTAGGGTTCAAAAACTACAGCTAGGCACTTTGCCAAAAAAGGGTCATTTTTCACTGCGAAATTGAGGTGTGACCACGTTGCGTTTTGCGCCGTTTCCTGTCGCAGGCACTAGGCTGACCCACACAAGTGAGGTACCATTTTTCTCGTAAGACTTTGGGGAACGCGGGGTGGGTGGAAATTTGTGGATCCACGCAGATTCCAGAACTTTCCACCACAGAAATGTGGGGAAAATGTGGTTTTTTTGACAATTTTTAGGTTTGCAAGGGATTCTGGGTAACAGAACCTGGTGGGAGGCAGTCCAGTCACCCCATCCTGGATTCCCTGGGTGTCTAGTTTTCAAAAATGTATAGGTTTGCTAGGTTTCCCTAGGTGCCATCAGAGCTAGGGTTCAAAAACTACAGCTAGGCACTTTGCCAAAAAAGGGTCATTTTTCACTGCGAAATTGAGGTGTGACCACGTTGCGTTTTGTGCCGTTTCCTGTCGCAGGCACTAGGCCGACCCACACAAGTGAGGTACCATTTTTCTCGTAATACTTTGGGGAACGCGGGGTGGGTGGAAATTTGTGGATCCACGCAGATTCCAGAACTTTCCACCACAGAAATGTGGGGAAAATGTGGTTTTTTGACACTTTTTATGTTTGCAAGGGATTCTGGGTAACAGAACCTGGTGGGAGGCAGTCAAGTCACCCCATCCTGGATTCCCCTGGGTGTCTAGTTTTCATAAATGTATAGGTTTGCTAGGTTTCCCTAGGTGCCGGCAGAGGTAGGGTTAAAAAACTACAGCTAGGCACTTTGCCAAAAAAGGGTCATTTTTCACTGCGAAATTGAGGTGTGACCACGTTGCGTTTTGCACCGTTTCCTGTCGCAGGCACTAGGCCGACCCACACAAGTGAGGTACCATTTTTCTCGTAAGACTTTGGGGAACGCGGGGTGGGTGGAAATTTGTGGATCCACGCAGATTCCAGAACTTTCCACCACAGAAATGTGGGGAAAATGTGGTTTTTTGGATAATTTTTTATGTTTGCAAGGGATTCTGGGTAACAGAACCTGGTGGGAGGCAGTCAAGTCACCCCATCCTGGATTCCCCTGGGTGTCTAGTTTTCAAAAATGTATAGGTTTGCTAGGTTTCCCTAGGTGCCGGCAGAGGTAGGGTTAAAGAACTACAGCTAGGCACTTTGCCAAAAAAGGGTCATTTTTCACTGCGAAATTGAGGTGTGACCACGTTGCGTTTTGCGCCGTTTCCTGTCGCAGGCACTAGGCCGACCCACACAAGTGAGGTACCATTTTTCTCAGAAGACTTTGGGAACGCGGGGTGGGTGGAAATTTGTGGATCCACGCAGATTCCAGAACTTTCCACCACAGAAATGTGGGGAAAATGTGGTTTTTTTGACAATTTTTTATGTTTGCAAGGGATTCTGGGTAACAGAACCTGGTGGGAGGCAGTCAAGTCACCCCATCCTGGATTCCCCTGGGTGTCTAGTTTTCAAAAATGTATAGGTTTTCTAGGTTTCCCTAGGTGCCGGCAGAGGTAGGGTTCAAAAACTACAGCTAGGCACTTTGCCAAAAAGGGTCATTTTTCACTGCGAAATTGAGGTGTGACCACGTTGCGTTTTGCGCCGTTTCCTGTCGCAGGCACTAGGCTGACCCACACAAGTGAGGTACCATTTTTCTCGTAAGACTTTGGGGAACGCGGGGTGGGTGGAAATTTGTGGATCCACGCAGATTCCAGAACTTTCCACCACAGAAATGTGGGGAAAATGTGGTTTTTTTGAAAACTTTTTATGTTTGCAAGGGATTCTGGGTAACAGAACCTGGTGGGAGGCAGTCAAGTCACCCCATCCTGGATTCCCCTGGGTGTCTAGTTTTCATAAATGTATAGGTTTGCTAGGTTTCCCTAGGTGCCGGCAGAGCTAGGGTTCAAAAACTACAGCTAGGCACTTTGCCAAAAAGGGTCATTTTTCACTGCGAAATTGAGGTGTGACCACGTTGCGTTTTGTGCCGTTTCCTGTCGCAGGCACTAGGCCGACCCACACAAGTGAGGTACCATTTTTCTCGTAATACTTTGGGGAACGCGGGGTGGGTGGAAATTTGTGGATCCACACAGATTCCAGAACTTTCCACCACAGAAATGTGGGGAAAATGTGGTTTTTTGGACACTTTTTATGTTTGCAAGGGATTCTGGGTAACAGAACCTGGTGGGAGGCAGTCAAGTCACCCCATCCTGGATTCCCCTGGGTGTCTAGTTTTCAAAAATGTATAGGTTTGCTAGGTTTCCCTAGGTGCCGGCAGAGGTAGGGTTAAACAACTACAGCTAGGCACTTTGCCAAAAAAGGGTCATTTTTCACTGCGAAATTGAGGTGTGACCACGTTGCGTTTTGCGCCGTTTCCTGTCGCAGGCACTTGGCCGACCCACACAAGTGAGGTACCATTTTTCTCGTAAGACTTTGGGGAACGCGGGTGGGTGGAAATTTGTGGATCCACGCAGATTCCAGAACTTTCCACCACAGAAATGTGGGGAAAATGTGATTTTTTTGACAATTCTTTATGTTTGCAAGGGATTCTGGGTAACAGAACCTGGTGGGAGGCAGTCAAGTCACCCCATCCTGGATTCCCCTGGGTGTCTAGTTTTCAAAAATGTATAGGTTTGCTAGGTTTCCCTAGGTGCCGGCAGAGGTAGGGTTCAAAAATTACAGCTAGGCACTTTGCAAAAAAGGGTCATTTTTCACTGCGAAATTGAGGTGTGACCACGTTGCGTTTTGCGCCGTTTCCTGTCACAGGCACTAGGCCGACCCACACAAGTGAGGTACCATTTTTCTCGTAAGACTTTGGGGAACGCGGGGTGGGTGGAAATTTGTGGATCCACGCAGATTCCAGAACTTTCCACCACAGAAATGTGGGGAAAATGTGGTTTTTTGACAATTTTTTATGTTTGCAAGGGATTCTGGGTAACAGAACCTGGTGGGAGGCAGTCCAGTCACCCCATCCTGGATTCCCATGGGTGTCTAGGTTTCAAAAATGTATAGGTTTGCTAGGTTTCCCTAGGTGCCGGCAGAGCTAGGGTTAAAAACTACAGCTAGGCACTTTGCCAAAAAAGGGTCATTTTTCACTGCGAAATTGAGGTGTGACCACGCTGCGCTTTGCGCTGTTTCCTGTCGCAGGCACTAGGCCGACCCACACAAGTGAGGTACCATTTTTCTCGTAAGACTTTGGGGAACGCGGGGTGGGTGGAAATTTGTGGATCCACGCAGATTCCAGAACTTTCCACCACAGAAATGTGGGGAAAATGTTTTTTTTTGTTTGACAATTTGTTATGTTTGCAAGGGATTCTGGGTAACAGAACCTGGTGGGAGGCAGTCAAGTCACCCCATCCTGGATTCCCTGGGTGTCTAGTTTTCAAAAATGTATAGGTTTGCTAGGTTTCCCTAGGTGCCGGCAGAGCTAGGGTTCAAAAACTACAGCTAGGCACTTTGACAAAAAAGGGTCATTTTTCACTGCGAAATTGAGGTGTGACCACGTTGCGTTTTGCGCCGTTTCCTGTCGCAGGCACTAAGCCGACCCACACAAGTGAGGTACCATTTTTCTCGTAAGACTTTGGGGAACGCGGGGTGGGTGGAAATTTGTGGATCCACGCAGATTCCAGAACTTTCCACCACAGAAATGTGGGGAAAATGTGTTTTTTTGACAATTTTTTATGTTTGCAAGGGATTCTGGGTAACAGAACCTGGTGGGAGGCAGTCCAGTCACCCCATCCTGGATTCCCCTGGGTGTCTAGTTTTCAAAAATGTATAGGTTTGCTAGGTTTCCCTAGGTGCCGGCAGAGCTAGGGTTCAAAAACTACAGCTAGGCACTTTGCCAAAAAAGGGTCATTTTTCACTGCGAAATTGAGGTGTGACCACGTTGCGTTTTGCGCCGTTTCCTGTCGCAGGCACTAGGCCGACCCACACAAGTGAGGTACCATTTTTCTCGTAAGACTTTGGGGAACGCGGGGTGGGAGGAAATTTGTGGATCCACGCAGATTCCAGAACTTTCCACCACAGAAATGTGGGGAAAATGTGTTTTTTTGACAATTTTTAGGTTTGCAAGGGATTCTGGGTAACAGAACCTGGTGGGAGGCAGTCCAGTCACCCCATCCTGGATTCCCCTGGGTGTCTAGTTTTAAAAAATGTATAGGTTTGCTAGGTTTCCCTAGGTGCCGGCAGAGGTAGGGTTCAAAAACTACAGCTAGGCACTTTGCCAAAAAAGGGTCATTTTTCACTGCGAAATTGAGGTGTGACCACGTTGCGTTTTGCGCCGTTTCCTGTCGCAGGCACTAGGCCGACCCACACAAGTGAGGTACCATTTTTCTCGTAAGACTTTGGGGAACGCGGGGTGGGTGGAAATTTGTGGATCCACGCAGATTCCAGAACTTTCCACCACAGAAATGTGGGGAAAATGTGGTTTTTTTTTATATTTTTTAGGTTTGCAAGGGATTCTGGGTAACAGAACCTGGTGGGAGGCAGTCCAGTCACCCCATCCTGGATTTCCCTGGTTGTCTAGTTTTCAAAAATGTATAGGTTTGCTAGGTTTCCCTAGGTGCCGGCAGAGATAGGGTTCAAAAACTACAGCTAGGCACTTTGCAAAAAAAGGGTCATTTTTCACTGCGAAATTGAGGTGTGACCACGTTGTGTTTTGCGCCGTTTTCTGTCGCGGGCACTAGGCCGACCCACACAAGTGAGGTACCATTTGTCTCAGAAGACTTTGGGGAACGCGGGGTGGGTGGAAATTTGTGGATCCACGCAGATTCCAGAACTTTCCACCACAGAAATGTGGGGAAAATGTGGTTTTTTTGATATTTTTTAGGTTTGCAAGGGATTCTGGGTAACAGAACCTGGTGGGAGGCAGTCCAGTCACCCCATCCTGGATTCCCCTGGGTGTCTAGTTTTCAAAAATGTATAGGTTTGCTAGGTTTCCCTAGGTGCCGGCAGAGCTAGGGTTCAAAAACTACAGCTAGGCACTTTGCCAAAAAAGGGTCATTTTTCACTGCGAAATTGAGGTGTGACCACGTTGCGTTTTGCGCAGTTTCCTGTCGCAGGCACTAGGCCGACCCACACAAGTGAGGTACCATTTTTCTCGTAAGACTTTGGGGAACGCGGGGTGGGTGTAAATTTGTGGATCCACGCAGATTCCAGAACTTTCCACCACAGAAATGTGGGGAAAATGTGTTTTTTGTTTTACACTTTTTTATGTTTGCAAGGGATTCTGGGTAACAGAACCTGGTGGGAGGCAGTCAAGTCACCCTATCCTGGATTCCCCTGGGTGTCTAGTTTTCAAAAATGTATAGGTTTGCTAGGTTTCCCTAGGTGCCGGCAGAGCTAGGGTTCAAAAACTACAGCTAGGCACTTTGCCAAAAAAGGGTCATTTTTCACTGCGAAATTGAGGTGTGACCACGTTGCGTTTTGTGCCGTTTCCTGTCGCAGGCACTAGGCCGACCCACACAAGTGAGGTACCATTTTTCTCGTAAGACTTTGGGGAACACGGGGTGTGTGGAAATTTGTGGATCCACGCAGATTCCAAAACTTTCCACCACAGAAATGTGGGGAAAATGTGTTTTTTTTGACAATTTTTTATGTTTGCAAGGGATTCTGGGTAACAGAACCTGGTGGGAGGCAGTCCAGTCACCCCATCCTGGATTCCCCTGGGTGTCTAGTTTTCAAAAATGTATAGGTTTGCTACGTTTCCCTAGGTGCCGGCAGAGGTAGGGTTCAAAAACTACAGCTAGGCACTTTGCCAAAAAAGGGTCATTTTTCACTGCGAAATTGAGGTGTGACCACGTTGCGTTTTGCGCCATTTCCTGTCGCAGGCACTAGGCCGACCCACACAAGTGAGGTACCATTTTTCTCGTAAGACTTTGGGGAACGCGGGGTGGGTGGAAATTTGTGGATCCACGCAGATTCCAGAACTTTCCACCACAGAAATGTGGGGAAAATGTGTTTTTTGGACAATTTTTTATGTTTGCAAGGGATTCTGGGTAACAGAACCTGGTGGGAGGCAGTCAAGTCACCCCATCCTGGATTCCCCTGGTTGTCTAGTTTTCAAAAATGTATAGGTTTGCTAGGTTTCCCTAGGTGCCGGCAGAGGTAGGGTTCAAAAACTACAGCTAGGCACTTTGCAAAAAAAGGGTCATTTTTCACTGCGAAATTGAGGTGTGACCACGTTGCGCTTTGCGCCGTTTCCTGTCGCGGGAACTAGGCCGACCCACACAAGTGAGGTACCATTTTTCTCAGAAGACTTTGGGGAACGCGGGGTGGGTGGAAATTTGTGGATCCACGCAGATTCCAGAACTTTCCACCACAGAAATGTGGGGAAAATGTGTTTTTTTGATAATTTTTAGGTTTGCAAGGGATTCTGGGTAACAGAACCTGGTGGGAGGCAGTCCAGTCACCCCATCCTGGATTCCCCTGGGTGTCTAGTTTTCAAAAATGTATAGGCTTGCTAGGTTTCCCTAGGTGCCGGCAGAGCTAGGGTTCAAAAACTACAGCTAGGCACTTTGCCAAAAAAGGGTCATTTTTCACTGCGAAATTGAGGTGTGACCACGTTGCGTTTTGCGCAGTTTCCTGTCGCAGGCACTAGGCCGACCCACACAAGTGAGGTACCATTTTTCTCGTAAGACTTTGGGGAACGCGGGGTGGGTGGAAATTTGTGGATCCACGCAGATTCCAGAACTTTCCACCACAGAAATGTGGGGAAAATGTGTTTTTTTGACAATTGTTTATGTTTGCAAGGGATTCTGGGTAACAGAACCTGGTGGGAGGCAGTCAAGTCACCCCATCCTGGATTCCCCTGGGTGTCTAGTTTTCAAAAATGTATAGGTTTGCTAGGTTTCCCTAGGTGCCGGCAGAGGTAGGGTTAAAAACTACAGCTAGGCACTTTGCCAAAAAAGGGTCATTTTTCACTGCGAAATTGAGGTGTGACCACGTTGCGTTTTGCACCGTTTCCTGTCGCAGGCACTAGGCCGACCCACACAAGTGAGGTACCATTTTTCTCGTAAGACTTTGGGGAACGCGGGGTGGGTGGAAATTTGTGGATCCACGCAGATTCCAGAACTTTCCACCACAGAAATGTGGGGGAAATGTGGTTTTTTGGACAATTTTTTATGTTTGCAAGGGATTCTGGGTAACAGAACCTGGTGGGAGGCAGTCAAGTTACCCCATCCTGGATTCCCCTGGGTGTCTAGTTTTCAAAAATGTATAGGTTTGCTAGGTTTTCCTAGGTGCCGGCAGAGGTAGGGTTAAAAAACTACAGCTAGGCACTTTGCCAAAAAAGGGTCATTTTTCACTGCGAAATTGAGGTGTGACCACGTTGCGTTTTGCGCCGTTTCCTGTCGCAGGCACTAGGCCGACCCACACAAGTGAGGTACCATTTTTCTCAGAAGACTTTGGGGAACGCGGGGTGGGTGGAAATTTGTGGATCCACGCAGATTCCAGAACTTTCCACCACAGAAATGTGGGGAAAATGTGGTTTTTTTGACAATTTTTTATGTTTGCAAGGGATTCTGGGTAACAGAACCTGGTGGGAGGCAGTCAAGTCACCCCATCCTGGATTCCCCTGGGTGTCTAGTTTTCAAAAATGTATAGGTTTTCTAGGTTTCCCTAGGTGCCGGCAGAGGTAGGGTTAAACAACTACAGCTAGGCACTTTGCCAAAAAAGGGTCATTTTTCACTGCGAAATTGAGGTGTGACCACGTTGTGTTTTGCGCCGTTTCCTGTCGCAGGCACTAGGCTGACCCACACAAGTGAGGTACCATTTTTCTCGTAAGACTTTGGGGAACGCGGGGTGGGTGGAAATTTGTGGATCCACGCAGATTCCAGAACTTTCCACCACAGAAATGTGGGGAAAATGTGGTTTTTTTGACAATTTTTAGGTTTGCAAGGGATTCTGGGTAACAGAACCTGGTGGGAGGCAGTCCAGTCACCCCATCCTGGATTCCCTGGGTGTCTAGTTTTCAAAAATGTATAGGTTTGCTAGGTTTCCCTAGGTGCCATCAGAGCTAGGGTTCAAAAACTACAGCTAGGCACTTTGCCAAAAAGGGTCATTTTTCACTGCGAAATTGAGGTGTGACCACGTTGCGTTTTGCACCGTTTCCTGTCGCAGGCACTAGGCCGACCCACACAAGTGAGGTACCATTTTTCTCGTAAGACTTTGGGGAACGCGGGGTGGGTGGAAATTTGTGGATCCACGCAGATTCCAGAACTTTCCACCACAGAAATGTGGGGAAAATGTGGTTTTTTGGACAATTTTTTATGTTTGCAAGGGATTCTGGGTAACAGAACCTGGTGGGAGGCAGTCAAGTCACCCCATCCTGGATTCCCCTGGGTGTCTAGTTTTCAAAAATGTATAGGTTTGCTAGGTTTCCCTAGGTGCCGGCAGAGGTAGGGTTAAACAACTACAGCTAGGCACTTTGCCAAAAAAGGGTCATTTTTCACTGCGAAATTGAGGTGTGACCACGTTGCGTTTTGCGCCGTTTCCTGTCGCAGGCACTTGGCCGACCCACACAAGGGAGGTACCATTTTTCTCGTAAGACTTTGGGGAACGCGGGGTGGGTGGAAATTTGTGGATCCACGCAGATTCCAGAACTTTCCACCACAGAAATGTGGGGAAAATGTGATTTTTTTGACAATTCTTTATGTTTGCAAGGGATTCTGGGTAACAGAACCTGGTGGGAGGCAGTCAAGTCACCCCATCCTGGATTCCCCTGGGTGTCTAGTTTTCAAAAATGTATAGGTTTGCTAGGTTTCCCTAGGTGCCGGCAGAGGTAGGGTTCAAAAATTACAGCTAGGCACTTTGCAAAAAAAGGGTCATTTTTCACTGCGAAATTGAGGTGTGACCACGTTGCGTTTTGCGCCGTTTCCTGTCACAGGCACTAGGCCGACCCACACAAGTGAGGTACCATTTTTCTCGTAAGACTTTGGGGAACGCGGGGTGGGTGGAAATTTGTGGATCCACGCAGATTCCAGAACTTTCCACCACAGAAATGTGGGGAAAATGTGGTTTTTTTGACAATTTTTTAGGTTTGCAAGGGATTCTGGGTAACAGAACCTGGTGGGAGGCAGTCCAGTCACCCCATCCTGGATTCCCTGGGTGTCTAGTTTTCAAAAATGTATAGGTTTGCTAGGTTTCCCTAGGTGCCGGCAGAGCTAGGGTTCAAAACTACAGCTAGGCACTTTGCCAAAAAGGGTCATTTTTCACTGCGAAATTGAGGTGTGACCACGTTGCGTTTTGCGCTGTTTCCTGTCGCAGGCACTAGGCCGACCCACACAAGTGAGGTACCATTTTTCTCGTAAGACTTTGGGAAACGCGGGGTGGGGGGAAATTTGTGGATCCACGCAGATTCCAGAACTTTCCACCACAGAAATGTGGGGAAAATGTGTTTTTTTGGACAATTTTTTATGTTTGCAAGGGATTCTGGGTAACAGAACCTGGTGGGAGGCAGTCCAGTCACCCCATCCTGGATTCCCCTGGGTGTCTAGTTTTCAAAAATGTATAGGGTTGCTAGGTTTCCCTAGGTGCCGGCAGAGGTAGGGTTCAAAAACTACAGCTAGGCACTTTGCCAAAAAAGGGTCATTTTTCACTGCGAAATTGAGGTGTGACCACGTTGCGTTTTGCGCCGTTTCCTGTCGCGGGCACTAGGCCGACCCACACAAGTGAGGTACCATTTTTCTCGTAAGACTTTGGGGAACGCGGGGTGGGTGGAAATTTGTGGATCCACGCAGATTCCAGAACTTTCCACCACAGAAATGTGGGGAAAATGTGTTTTTTTTGACAATTTTTTATGTTTGCAAGGGATTCTGGGTAACAGAACCTGGTGGGAGGCAGTCCAGTCACCCCATCCTGGATTCCCTGGGTGTCTAGTTTTCAAAAATGTATAGGTTTGCTAGGTTTCCCTAGGTGCCGGCAGAGCTAGGGTTCAAAAACTACAGCTAGGCACTTTGCCAAAAAGGGTCATTTTTCACTGCGAAATTGAGGTGTGACCACGTTGCGTTTTGCGCCGTTTCCTGTCGCAGGCACTAGGCCGACCCACACAAGTGAGGTACCATTTTTCTCGTAAGACTTTGCGGAACGCGGGGTGGGAGGAAATTTGTGGATCCACGCAGATTCCAGAACTTTCCACCACAGAAATGTGGGGAAAATGTGTTTTTTTTGACAATTTTTTATGTTTGCAAGGGATTCTGGGTAACAGAACCTGGTGGGAGGCAGTCCAGTCACCCCATCCTAGATTCCCTGGGTGTCTAGTTTTAAAAAATGTATAGGTTTGCTAGGTTTCCCTAGGTGCCGGCAGAGGTAGGGTTCAAAAACTACAGCTAGGCACTTTGCCAAAAAGGGTCATTTTTCACTGCGAAATTGAGGTGTGTCCACGTTGCGCTTTGCGCCGTTTCCTGTCGCAGGCACTAGGCCGACCCACACAAGTGAGGTACCATTTTTCTCGTAAGACTTTGGGGAACGCGGGTGGGTGGAAATTTGTGGATCCACGCAGATTCCAGAACTTTCCACCACAGAAATGTGGGGAAAATGTGGTTTTTTTATATTTTTAGGTTTGCAAGGGATTCTGGGTAACAGAACCTGGTGGGAGGCAGTCCAGTCACCCCATCCTGGATTTCCCTGGTTGTCTAGTTTTCAAAAATGTATAGGTTTGCTAGGTTTCCCTAGGTGCCGGCAGAGATAGGGTTCAAAAACTACAGCTAGGCACTTTGCAAAAAAAGGGTCATTTTTCACTGCGAAATTGAGGTGTGACCACGTTGCGTTTTGCGCCGTTTTCTGTCACGGGCACTAGGCCGACCCACACAAGTGAGGTACCATTTGTCTCAGAAGACTTTGGGGAACGCGGGGTGGGTGGAAATTTGTGGATCCACGCAGATTCCAGAACTTTCCACCACAGAAATGTGGGGAAAATGTGGTTTTTTTGATATTTTTTAGGTTTGCAAGGGATTCTGGGTAACAGAACCTGGTGGGAGGCAGTCCAGTCACCCCATCCTGGATTCCCCTGGGTGTCTAGTTTTCAAAAATGTATAGGTTTGCTAGGTTTCCCTAGGTGCCGGCAGAGCTAGGGTTCAAAAACTACAGCTAGGCACTTTGCCAAAAAAGGGTCATTTTTCACTGCGAAATTGAGGTGTGACCACGTTGCGTTTTGCGCAGTTTCCTGTCGCAGGCACTAGGCCGACCCACACAAGTGAGGTACCATTTTTCTCGTAAGACTTTGGGGAACGCGGGGTGGGTGGAAATTTGTGGATCCACACAGATTCCAGAACTTTCCACCACAGAAATGTGGGGAAAATGTGTTTTTTGTTTTACACTTTTTTATGTTTGCAAGGGATTCTGGGTAACAGAACCTGGTGGGAGGCAGTCAAGTCACCCTATCCTGGATTCCCCTGGGTGTCTAGTTTTCAAAAATGTATAGGTTTGCTAGGTTTCCTCGGTGCCGGCAGAGCTAGGGTTCAAAAACTACAGCTAGGCACTTTGACAAAAAGGGTCATTTTTCACTGCGAAATTGAGGTGTGACCACGTTGCGTTTTGCGCCGTTTCCTGTCGCAGGCACTAGGCCGACCCACACAAGTGAGGTACCATTTTTCTCGTAAGACTTTGGGGAACACAGGGTGTGTGGAAATTTGTGGATCCACGCAGATTCCAAAACTTTCCACCACAGAAATGTGGGGAAAATGTGTTTTTTTTGACAATTTTTTATGTTTGCAAGGGATTCTGGGTAACAGAACCTGGTGGGAGGCAGTCCAGTCACCCCATCCTGGATTCCCCTGGGTGTCTAGTTTTCAAAAATGTATAGGTTTGCTACATTTCCCTAGGTGCCGGCAGAGGTAGGGTTCAAAAACTACAGCTAGGCACTTTGCCAAAAAGGGTCATTTTTCACTGCGAAATTGAGGTGTGACCACGTTGCGTTTTGCGCCATTTCCTGTCGCAGGCACTAGGCCGACCCACACAAGTGAGGTACCATTTTTCTCGTAAGACTTTGGGGAACGCGGGGTGGGTGGAAATTTGTGGATCCACGCAGATTCCAGAACTTTCCACCACAGAAATGTGGGGAAAATGTGTTTTTTTGATAATTTTTTAGGTTTGCAAGGGATTCTGGGTAACAGAACCTGGTGGGAGGCAGTCCAGTCACCCCATCCTGGATTCCCCTGGGTGTCTAGTTTTCAAAAATGTATAGGCTTGCTAGGTTTCCTGGGTGCCGGCAGAGCTAGGGTTCAAAAACTACAGCTAGGCACTTTGCCAAAAAAGGGTCATTTTTCACTGCGAAATTGAGGTGTGACCACGTTGCGTTTTGCGCAGTTTCCTGTCGCAGGCACTAGGCCGACCCACACAAGTGAGGTACCATTTTTCTCGTAAGACTTTGGGGAACGCGGGGTGGGTGGAAATTTGTGGATCCACGCAGATTCCAGAACTTTCCACCACAGAAATGTGGGGAAAATGTGTTTTTTTGACAATTGTTTATGTTTGCAAGGGATTCTGGGTAACAGAACCTGGTGGGAGGCAGTCAAGTCACCCCATCCTGGATTCCCCTGGGTGTCTAGTTTTCAAAAATGTATAGGTTTGCTAGGTTTCCCTAGGTGCCGGCAGAGCTAGGGTTCAAAAACTACAGCTAGGCACTTTGCCAAAAAAGGGTCATTTTTCACTGCGAAATTGAGGTGTGACCACGTTGCGCTTTGCGCCGTTTCCTGTCGCAGGCACTAGGCCGACCCACACAAGTGAGGTACCATTTTTCTCGTAAGACTTTGGGGAACGCGGGGTGGGTGGAAATTTGTGGATCCACGCAGATTCCAGAACTTTCCACCACAGAAATGTGGGGAAAATGTGTTTTTTGGACAATTTTTTATGTTTGCAAGGGATTCTGGGTAACAGAACCTGGTGGGAGGCAGTCAAGTCACCCCATCCTGGATTCCCCTGGTTGTCTAGTTTTCAAAAATGTATAGGTTTGCTAGGTTTCCCTAGGTGCCGGCAGAGCTAGGGTTCAAAAACTACAGCTAGGCACTTTGCCAAAAAAGGGTCATTTTTCACTGCGAAATTGAGGTGTGACCACGTTGCGTTTTGCGCCGTTTCCTGTCGCAGGCACTAGGCCGACCCACACAAGTGAGGTACCATTTTTCTCGTAAGACTTTGGGGAACGCGGGGTGGGTGGAAATTTGTGGATCCACGCAGATTCCAGAACTTTCCACCACAGAAATGTGGGGAAAATGTGGTTTTTTTGACAATGTTTTAGGTTTGCAAGGGATTCTGGGTAACAGAACCTGGTGGGAGGAAGTCAAGTCACCCCATCCTGGATTCCCTGGGTGTCTAGTGTTCAAAAATGTATAGGTTTGCTAGGTTTCCCTAGGTGCCGGCAGAGCTAGGGTTCAAAAACTACACCTAGGCACTTTGCAAAAAAGGGTAATTTTTCATTGTGAAAATGTGGTACGTCCACGTTGCATTTTGAGCCATTTCCTGTTGTGGGCACAAGGGCTACCCACACAAGTGAGGTACCATTTTTATCGGGAGACTTAGGGTAACACAGAATTGTAGAGCAACTGTTATTACCTATTGACTTTCGATGCATTTCTGCCTTCCAAATGAAAGACAATGTGTAAAAAATAAGTAATTTTGAAAAATGACCTATAATTCTCATGCTAGTATGGGTACTCCCAATTTCGGAAATGTGCAAATATCTACTGTTTCTAAAATCTACATTTTGTTCCCATTTCAGAAATACATAGGTGTCTTTCATAACAATTTTTCCATGTATACATTTTCCCAAAATAATTGCTATATACCCGGTATATAATAAAAAACCATTGTAAGATGCTGCTCAATTATTGGCTCTGGGTTCGTCGGGTTCTTGGTGAACCTACAAGTCCTATATATCCCCACAACCAGAAAGGTCCAGCGGATATAACGGTATATTGCCTTCAAATAGCTGTCATAATTAGAAGAAGTTACAGGTGAAAACGTTGACACAAATGGCTGTTTTTTTCAACTAATTTTCAATTTTTCCTTTATTTAACTGTTAGTTTCTATAAGGCAAACTTTAAGGATCTACACAAATGACCCCTTGCTGAATTCAGAATTTTGTCTACTTTTCAGAAATGTATGGCTTTCCAGGATCCATTATTGGTTTCATACCCATTTCTACCATTAACTGGAAGGAGGTTGAAAGCACAAACAAATAGCAAAAATAGGCTATGTCCCAGAAAAATGCCAAAACTGTGTAAAAAAGTTGGTTTTCTGACAAAAGTCTGCTTGTCCCTGAAAGCTGGGAAGATGGTGATTTCAGCACCACAACCCCTTTTGATGCCATTTGCAGGGAAAAATCAAGACGCTTTCATCTGTAGCCCTTTTTCGCATTTTTCCCAAAAAAAACAAAATTTAGCTGTATTTTGACTAATTTCTGGGTCCCCTCCAGGGGAATCCACAAACCCTGGGTACCTTTACAATCCCCATGATGTTAGAAAAAAAGGACGCAAATTTGGCATGGATACCTTATGTGGTCAAAAAGTTACAGCGGCCTAAGCGCGCACTACCCCAAATAGCCAAAAAAAGGCTTAGCACAGGAGGGGAAAAGGCCTAGCAGCGAAGGGGTTAAATTGAAATACATAGAACAACATAGTTAATAACAATAATATATATTTTTCATAGATAAACATACATCAAAATGACTGAAGGAGCTGAATTTATAACAAGCCAGAAAGGGAAAATGTTACTATGCTATATGGGATACACTTACACACAAGAAAAACAATTTGGATTAAAAGTGAACTGGAAATGCTGTAAATACTACTCTGATAAATGTTACGGGCGTGCTACAACTAGGGAAACAACAGTACTGTATACTAGAGAACATAACCACCCACCAAACGTAACAGAAATAGAAGTCAGAACTGCATTAGAAACAATAAAGGAAGCTAGTACAATGTCTCAAAAACCTACAAGTGTAATTTTAAAAGAGCAGCTTCCCAAAATTCCTAAAACTGCTACTACACAAATGCCATCTGTAGCTTCACTAAAGAGAACTATAGCACGCACTAAAAAAAGTACTACTACTTCCACCCCTCCTCATCACAGCATGGCGGCTGAGTTAACAGACTCAAGTATTAAATCAGAGACTATAAGAAATCCAGAGCAAAGTCCTTTATCAGAACATTATTAGCCCTTAATGGCCCCCTAATTTTAAGTAATTTTATACTCACAGTTTTTAACATCTACTACATTTTTATTATTCAATTTAGTCATGTTTTAAATTGTAAATGGTTTTTTTCTTTAAACCAATTCAATAAAGAGTTTACTACAACTGTTAAAAAAAAAAAACAATAAAACAATGTACAAAAAATTGTTATAAATATTTTTCATGCATTATACAAATATATTTCTGTTAAAAACTTGTTTTAAGTTAAAAACATTGTAAAAATAATTAATATTAATATTTTTAATCTTAATATTAATTTAAAAATGTAAAATGTATGTAAGAAAAATAGAAAAATGTTAAACATTTATATTATATGTAAACAATTTGCACTTTCTATGTATAAATATATACAATACCTATTACTGTATTAAATATAATTTAAAACACAAAATTCTACTGTTTTGTTAATAATTAATATGTACTTAAACAAAAATGTAAAAAATATAGGAAATGAACATAACATATTTTCTGAAATATATGCACTAATATGTTTCTATTGAATTATAATGTAATAAAATATTTTACTGTATTATCCTACTCATATTAATAAACAATAAAAAAATATAACTACAATAAAAATAGTGTGTTTTCTATTTATGTTGATTTTACTTATTTTATCTATATTTTACATATGTTAATGCAATTTATTTTTACAAATATTATATTAAATAAATACTGTCAATTTATTAATTAACATTACCCATTTTTTTAATGCAAAATTATCTTATATATTTTTCTAATACTAAGGGGCCCATTACGATGGCGGGCGGAAGCACAACCGCCGTGCTGGCGGATGCAAAAACCACCAGTTACCGCCGGCACGCAGCAGTCCACACGCCCGCCCAATTACGATGCGAAAAGTAGGCCAAACACCGCCGGCAAGCCAGCAACACCGTCCGCCATCAAAGTGCGCCCGTACATGTAGCGGCGCAGCCCAACTGACACACACCGTCCGACGAAACACGTCCCGCCCGGCGCATAAATTACGATGCCGCAAACAAACGGCTCCCACGGCCAAGAGATACCGTACGACAAACCGAAGCGGTAACACGGACGCCGAGCACGGACAACGAAGAAGCGGCTCCCCGAGCATGAATCCAGCACTGCAGGCCGTCCCCATGCTCCTGCTGATGCACCACCAAGGACGCAACGTACCGCGGAGACGCAGGTAGGCACACACACAACAAGTGCACGCAAACAGCGCACACAGTGCAAGGGCGGAAAAAGCGGACAACCCCCCACCAGCGCGTGTACACTACACATCCACCATCGCATCCACATATGACACACAGGCCAAATCGTAACATCGCAGAACACATGTGTACACACCACCTGGGACTAGGAACCAACCACCCCGTCACGGCCCCAAAGCGCCGATGACGCCGCCACACATGCGCACAACGCAGAGGCCAACCGCAGCGCCATGCATGCGTCGCACACAGACACAGGGACACAACCAAGCAGCACACACATCAGCCCCACCCCGAACGCACATGACACGTGACAGGCCGGCCACAGACATGTCCTCAACGCCCAATTCACGGACAACACCCAACGCCACACAACCGACGCACACATATCAGTGAAGACACGCAACAGCAGGACACACCCCAGTGTAACAAACATGGCGTAGCACACAGCGGCGGCAACACCAACTAGGAGAAGCAGGGCCCCTTCGGGAAGAGGAATGCCAGTACCACACAGAAACACCCATACCACCCTGCACATATGAACAAGACATATAAAACGGAACACCAAAGAGCCCGGGGACCGACAACAGGTGGCCCAAGAATAACATTCACACACAAGGCCCAACGCAGAGCGGAAAGGCAGCCTGCCGCCCACACAAGGGAGAGCAGACAGCACTGAATGACCTTCCATTCCAACTCCGAAACCACAGCCCTACGACAGAAGCCGGTGAATACAGCCATTGTCCAAGAATAGACCAACACAGGCATGCCGAGGAGACCGACCACAGGGCAGATAGCGCATATCACAGAAGCACACAACGGACGGGGAAGAAAGAAGAAAACACTCCCCCATGTCGGCCACATGCAAGTTAATTGGAAGGAGTCACACAGCACTGACCTTGAACTGTCTGAGAAGCATGTGGGAAGAGGGCCCGTGTCCTCCAAACAAGCCAACAGAACACAAGTCCTGTCTCCCTACGACTACACAGAGCTCACAGCAACCCCGGAGCGTGCACATTGCAGACTGCACACACAGCCGGAGCACGCCACCTCAACGAACCGCTGCGAAATGGCAACCGCAACACACCTACCCAACTACGCCGAACAGCTCAAGCTGTACAAAACCAACCTGTGCCATACATTGGGATGCGATCTCCTGTCCCTGCTGAACGTAAGTTACCGACTGACTTACCGCATCACATTGTTCAGCTGCGTCATGCCCGTCTTCTACTGTCGGAGGTGTCCCTACCAGCATCCCGTCGAGATATGCCTCTCCAACCCGGCATGTCTGAAGGCGGACCTGCTACCACTACTCCTCCCTCTGGACGCACACGACAGGGCCTGCTCTGCCTATGGGGGCATGGCGTATGTGGCCAACATCGCACCCGCACTGAAATGGGACCACTGTGCCTCCACACGACGGATCATCGATAACAGCTACATCGAATGTCACCCAGCATGCCCCATCATGGTCCTCCAAGGGACAACCTACGAACAACACCTTGACAGCCACCATCCGCTTCATTGGCTGGCAAACATGTACACCACCAATGACATGGAAGCCCTGCTGGACGGCATCGCATACCTGACAACCTGTAAATACGTCGGACCACAACGCAGGTTCCCCGAGTGACCTATGATGTCCAACCCCGCACCCATGCTTAGCTTCCGCACGGACTGGCCAGTCACCACCACAACAGCCATACCAAACGACCGGCAACTGTAACCACACCATCAACGACATCGCCATGACATCGGATATGACCGGGACATGCACACTGTTCCCCATCACATCCAGGAACACCGCATGCATCGTGGGAGGCAGTGGCATGGGCTCTGTGTATCGCACCCACATGGACGGAACTGCACGAACAACCAGGACACGACATGGATCCAGCGCCCATGGACACACACACCGCTCAGTGGACATGAATAGGTCGCCTGGAGTCTGTGGGTGCTGCACCCCTCCCACCCCCGCCCCGGGAATCCCATACCAGGACCTTTGCATGGACGACAAGTGCATACAACAACAACACGACCCCAGTGACTGTGACATGTCCAGTAACCACCACAGTGCAACAACAAGTGGCACGCCGCTGCATGCACGCAAGCACATGCCCTGATGTCATCTCACATGCACGCGTGCATGAGGAACAACCGCAGCAAACCTGTCACATGGAACTGAGATGGACTGTGCCCATGATGCCAAGCGGTCTGGTAGGCTACATGTATACCGTCTGTGTCAAAGTCCGCAGCTCCGCAGCTATACGTAAATGTACATTAGCACAGCCTTGGCCAAGCAGATGTCACTCTGAAGCCCACATCCCACATGCAACAGCCAATCACATGTAACCCCACACCCTATCCCATTTGCAATCATGCTCAGTATATCCTCAACATGTATCCCGCTGCCAGTAGTGTCCACTATACTGCATCACAGAGGACAGAAGACTCAATATAATGTTTGAAACCAAAACTGTCTCCGCTGACTCATTTCACAAGTACGAATGAGAGAGGATGAGAGTATGTGAAGTACACGGCAGTCGTGACATGACCATGTAGTCCACTGGTATTGGATGTCAACGCAAATGAGTAGCACTACTGTGGAAGACACACATGTGTCGTGTGAAGTCGTATGGACGCAGTGCTCAGGTGGGTGGGTGCGACGGGTAGATGCGCACATGCCAAGTTGGAGCACGCCGTGTTGGGAGGGGTCATGAACAGTACACCACCGCTTCCCTGGGCATTGTGAGAGGACACCTGTCGGGGGGAGTGAACACGTGTGTGCACAGCAGCCGGGCACACGTACAAAGCGGTACCAGGCGCACCTCAGCCCACCCTCTGTGGACAAGCTGGATCCTGTTGTGCGCCCGCCATGCCCCTGACAAGGCACACACAGCCCCAGTCGACCAGGTGTAACCCCAACATAGTCAATCCGCACAGGCGATACAGGGCACGGGATGGCAGTGGAGCATGGTGTGTGAGAGGTCTCCTCGCGCTCCTCCTGGTCATATCACGCAGGCAATAGAACCTCAACGTCTAGCATGGCACAAGTCACATGGAAGTGTAGGGGGACGCACCACAGCACGAGCAGCACTGACGTCACGGGAGGTGGCTCGCACCATCCCATCCATTGCCCATCATACCAACCACGCCACATGCCATTGCGACTAAGTGCAAGCGCGTGCGCCACCACCCCCGAGCCCTCCCCAGAGAGGCCAAAGAGTGAATGTGTGGGCCATCAGCCACAGACGGACGCGGCCTGGCCGCAAGGGCAGCCACAGCCACTGGGTGTCGCAGGTGGCGGATCCGGAAGGCGAAGACTGTGATGCATAGTCCATGCAGGCCGGGTCACCATTTGGGGCACCACGCAGGTGGACGGCGTCCCGCGACACATCATACCCTGAGACAGCCCACTCGTGCAACTGGACCCACACATACACTCCTTGCCCTCTCTGGTGCGAGCTTGGGGCTGCCTGTGCAAGCGCTAGCCTCGCAGGTGAGCATGCATATTGGGGGAGCGAGGGAGGACATGAGGGCTGGGGCGAAGATGACTGTATCACTGTCAGTTAGTACAAGGGATGACCCAGATGTGGAAAGGAAGAGACGTGTCCCGTGTGTACTGCAACTAGTCGCCAATACAACTACCCCCCATGTCCGGAATGTAAGCCCGCACCTAGGCCCGCCCATCCGCCACATCGAACATACCACCAGCACGACAACCTTCCCATTCGAAACACTGACTGGGGGTGGCGACCAGTGTACAATCATGTGTAGCCTACCCACGCGTACATGTGGGCCCTCCATGATCCATGTCACCTGCGGCAAAGTCATGACATGCGCAATGAGGGAAGTGAGGAGAGCTGCCCGCCCCACGCGCAGAAGGTGCATCAGCTCCACAGACCCAGCAGCGAGTCCAGCAGGGGTCACATGTGCAGGGGCAGCTGTGCCTGGTGTGAAGGCACATGCATATAGACAGCACATCGACCAATGTGTAGTCTGCCCACATCTACAGTCCATCATCATGCGGACATAGGAATTGAACACAGGGCAACACATCTTAGTGGGTGCACCCACCGTGACCAACAATGCGCAATCATCGACGTACCCGCCCTGTGCATGGCCCCCCACCCAACGGCGGCACATCCAGTGCCACCATCCCACACACACAAGCCTTCCACGGAACATGCTGTGTCCAATGGTCAGTACAGAGTCAGCGCCCATCTGGTGGATCCTGAACAGGAGACACATGCACACACATGCCAGCTCCCACTATGTACGACTGCCACCTGGCACGTGCAATGTAACCTCTCACCTGTGACGTGTGACTGCAAGCACACAGCCGTCTTGGCATGGGGCTGTCAATGTGGACACCTGTCAATGTTTCGGGAGGTGTGATCCGTACAGTGCTGTACATAGGGTGCAGTGCTGACACCTACTACTGTCTCATATCCCCTCGTGCCACAGGTCCCACTTGTTTTGGCCGCTCAGCCTCTGCCCACATCGTCGTCGTCGTGTGCCATACTCATCCAGCCGCGGAAGCAGTTCCATGCTCAGCAGACATTCATGTTGCCGTGGCGTTGCCGCTTGACGGATATGCAGTCAGTCCCCATCAGCACGCCCCGCAAGTCATTGGGGCCTGGATCCCCATGTGCATGCACATGGCAGTGGTTTGTATCACTAGCCATTGCCATTGTTGGGAGACCTGTGCAAGTGTATTGTGGCCGTGCCGTCCCAGCTTGACAGCTGGGCTGTGGCTCATGTGCTTGCTCAGTCATGTCAGTGATGTGTATGCGAAATTGCTATGTGTCGTGTTGCATTGACATGTGTCCTCTGCCATTGTCCCTAGGCGGAGACCGAACATTGACCGCCCATACCAATTGCTGGCGGACATGGACGATACAGAGGTTATTAGGAAGTTTCGGCTGGACAGGCCAACCCTGCATCGACTGTGTGCCATGTTAGAACCCCATCTCCGTCCCCGCAGGGTGTATCCGACTGCTGTCACCCCCACGGCTAAGGTGATGGCCGCCATGCATTTCTTCGCCACTGGGTCATTCCAGCACACAGTGGGCATTGGAGGAGGGATGTCCCAGCCCATGTTCAGCAAGGTGCTGAGGGATGTACTGGCAGCCATGATGCTGTACCGGAACAGGTACATCCGCTTCCCCAGGGCTCGTGAATTGGCGGCAGTGAAGGGTGCATTCTATGCCCTTGGCAGAATCCCACACGTCGTTGGAGCCATTGACTGCACACATGTCGGCCTTGTTCCACCACAGGCCACTGAGCACCTGTACCGCAACAGGAAGCACACGCACTCCCTGAATGTGCAAGTGGTGTGCCTTGCGGACATGGTGATCACCCACGTGTGTGCAAAGTTCCCAGGCTCGGCCCATGACGCACACATAATGCGCAACAGCATCTTGCCACGACTGATGTCCAATATGCAACAGGATCGTGCCTGTATTGTCGGTGAGTATGTGGAGTGGTGTAGCGTGCTGGTTGTGCGATGCTGTCCCCTGTCCAGTTGGAATTGCAACGGTTCTCTGTGTCCCTCACACCCAGGTGACTCTGCGTATCCGAATGGGGCATGGCTGCTCAGTCCATTGAGGAATCCTCGCACCCCAGCAGACGATCGCTACAATGAGGCACATGGGAGGACCAGACGTGTGGTCGAGCGTACCTTTGGCCTCCTCAAGTCCAGGTTCAGGTGCCTGGACCGCACCGAGGGTGCGTTGGCGTACTCCCCACAGAAGGTGTGCCAGATAGTGGTGGCGTGCTGCATGCTGCACAATCTGGCCATTCGGAAGCAGATCCCCCTCATCGTGGATGACGGAGATCAACCAGGGCCCCAGCCCGCAGACCAGGACAGCTCGAGTGAGGAGGACAGCGGAGAGGAGGAAGCTGGTAATGTGCGGCAGCAGCTCATCGCCCGCTACTTCACTTGACGGTGAGTGTCCATGTACGACGGCTGATGTGGCTGTATCTGTGCAGGTGTGTGTGTGCTGTGTCAGGGTGGCCGTTTGTTCACTGCGTGCTGTGTGTCAACGCTCCATGGCCAGGGTAGTATGCCACTGTTGGTGGCTGTGGCATTGTGCCCTATTGCTCTGTGCGATGTGTGTACATTGCTTGTAGTTGTTGACATGTACTGTGTGATGGGTGTGTGACACACTCATTGAATGTGCTCCTGTTCTGTCTCCCACCCCTAGGTCCCTACAGGCCCTCCGGTTCCATTGCCATGCCACGCATCAGGTGCCTTTCCGCCCAAGGTGGCCGTTGAATTCCGTACAATTAAAACACAGGGCACAAACAGCAGTTAGTGAAAAAGGTGCATTTATTACAAACTGTGACATGTGATTGTGTGTAAGGTGATGACAAAAGTGGTGCGTGCAGTGACAATGAGCTGTCGGTCATGGCTGCGTGATGCTCAGGGTGTACCCACTGGTTCTATGTCCATAGTCCAACACACACATGCCATCCAGATGGCTGTGTGGAGTGGGATCGTAGTCCAAGTCAATGCAGTGGCTGGTCAAGGAAGGCTGGCGGAAGGCTGGCTGGCTGCCTCACTTGCGGCTGGAGCGTGCGAAGTCCTCCCGGGAGATCTGTTTCCTCTTCGGACGGCCCCTTCCACGTTTGCGAGGGGGGTGCCTGCTTGCGACATGCTGGTGGTTGAGGTGTGATCACTGGCTGTGGACGCAGGGGAACTGGACACTGCTGCTCCACCCTGCGCCCCGGCAGGTGGTGGCGGAGGGGAGCTGCTGTCCCTGGCTGTGACCTCACCGCCACCACCAGCTGTCCCATGAGGTCCACGATTTGGCCCATACGGGCGTCCATGGACCTCAGCACCCCCAGCACCTCACGCGTGTCTGAAGCAGACCGGACCCATTGTCCTTGGGCCTCTTCATAGGCCCCAAGGACTCTGGCCATGTGAGGCAGGGCATGGCTCCCAGGGGAGGCTGGCGTTTCCCTGACCCTGCTCCTCCTACCAGTCCTGCTGCCACCGGCCTGCCCACTAGCCACATTGCTCACCACGGTCCTCGCTGTGGCTCCCAGGGTGGATCCAGTCGTCCGGGCCACCACCTGCGCTGGGGCTGGTGCCAGCGAAGACGTGGCGGTGGTGGCGGCGGTGGTGGTCGGTGCGGCGATGGTGGCGGTTGCGGCAGTGGTAGTGGCCACAATGACCGTGGGTGTGGCCGCAACGACAGTGGCAGCAGGGGGCTGTGAATGTTCAGCAGCCCTGGATGATGGGTTGGTGGGTAGGAGGGGTCCTGGGGAGCGGCTGGGCCCTGCCACACCAGATGGGCCTGCTTGGTTGTCCGTGTCCGAAGAGGAGGACAGATCCTCCAGATCCGTGTGTCCTCGTTGGGGGCTTGTAGGCTGGCTGTGCTGGCTGCTGGCTCCATCCCCAGCATCCAGCAGTTCGTCACCTGTGGAGAGAATGAGATTTGTTATTGTGTTGCACCTGGCGAAGTATGTATTTGTCGTCTGACATTGACAGTTCGTGCAATCTCGTACATGGGTTTCCCGGAGGCGTGTGTGTGGCTGTAGCATCTGTAGTTGTGTGTGCTTGGCAATGGGACTGTGTGCTGTGCACATGTGGCATGGGACGGATTGGCCATGCCGATGGGTGTGTTGCTGTGCCCCTACTTATTGTGACTCTGGTGTATGCGGGCTCCTGGCCCATCCTGGGTCTGGTTTGTACTTTGCTTTTGGGGTTCAAATGGAACGCTTAGGAACGCATATGGCAACATGGGGGCTATGCCCCAGATTCGCATTTGGGAGGGGATATGCTTTTGGGGTTCAAATGGAACGCTTAGGAACGCATATGGCAACATGGGGGCTATGCCCCAGATTCGCATTTGGGAGGGGATATGCTTTTGGGGTTCAAATGGAACGCTTAGGAACGCATATGGCAACATGGGGGCTATGCCCCAGATTCGCATTTGGGAGGGGATATGCTTTTGGGGTTCAAATGGAACGCTTAGGAACGCATATGGCAACATGGGGGCCATGCCCCAGATTCGCATTTGGGAGGGAATATGCTTTTGGGGTACATGCTGTGAGCCATGGGTGCCGAACGTGACATGTGTTGTGGCAGCATGACAGTGCATGGTTTGAGGTGTGTGCATGCTTGACATGGCCTGCATATTTGCTGTCTGTTGTGATTACTGGACATGGCATTGGACGCATCGTTATGAGTGTGTGATGGTTGTGTGCCAGCCAACGTATTGCAGTTGTCCCATCTCCTTGGTGTGCGTGCTGCCCTGTGCCATGTGCATCACTGCAGTGCTCGGGGGGGTGTGGCCCATGTTGTGTGTTGTTGCTCACAGTGTGTCGTGCACTTCATTGACTTCTGGCACATGGTTGGTCATGGGCATGTATCTTAGCGTGACTGCTGTATGTGTGGCAGCTGTGCGGATGACATGCCTTTCATGAGACTGGGGCTGACGGATGGGATGGATGGTATGTTGTTTGTGCATGGTGTGTCTGTGTGTTTGATGGGTTCAGTGGTGTTCGTGTGCATTTATGTTGTTCCGCTCTGTTGCGTCTAGTGTTGTTTGTCTTACATAGGCGTAGTTGTGGGGTGTGTGGTTGACAGGCAGTAGGGGCTACATGGACAGGACTTCAATGGTGTTTCGGTTGTGTGTGATGAGTTGCACAGTGGCTGCCGTGTGGGACTATGTTCAGTGTGGCTTGTGCATGCAGACGTGGCTCCTTGGGTGTTGCTATGTCTGTGATGGGTCATGTGGGGTGTGAGTCTGTTGTTCATGTCCGTGTGCACATTGTTCACTTGTTCGTGACGGTGGGCGGTGCTGCGTGTTCGTCTGCTACGTGACATGTCCCATGTGTTGGTCGTGTTATGGTCCTCATGCCTCCAGTTATCCAGCCCTGTCCAGTTTCCCACCTGCAAGTTGTTCGTGCGTGCACTGTACTGGATGCCACATTGCTCTAAGCGGGGGTGCTCCATGTTGCAGGTCTGTGGGGGTGGGGGGGTGTTGTGGGTCGTGGGGGTGGCTGGACACCCACTGACACCGATTGCTGTGGACCGTGATGTCTGCCTTTCGGCTGTCGTTGTGCACTGCGGTGGCTGACACGTGGCTGTGGGGTGTGGGGGATGCTCCTCCTTGCTGTGCTGTGGGACTGGGGCCTGGTGTGTGTTGTACTTGGGCTGTCCACCGTCCCACCCACTGCACTTTGTGTTCCTGCCACTTTCCTGTTACTTGTCGGTTAGTGCAGCTGTGGCGGACACATGGGTGTGGTGGGTGCTCGTTGTGGCGCTTCTGGCATATTTGGGGACCTGTTGGTGGTTACGTGGCTGGCTTAGTGTACACATGTCCCCACGCATCTTACAGTTGTTCGGTTTGGGCTGTGTGTGGTAGTGTCTGTTGCATGTGTGTGTGATGTGTTGTGTATTGTGTGCTGGACATGGGGGTGTTTGTCCCTGGGAGCTGTGGCATGGTGGTAGTGCATGTGAGTACATAGCGGTGTGCTGGTATACATTAGTTTGTACTTACCAGCCTCCACTCCCCCTGCTAATCCGGCGAGGATCTCCGGATGGATTACGACTCGCACCTTCTCCTCCCACGCTTTGAAGGTCTTAAAGAGCGCGGGATTCCCTCCGCCAGTGACGGCAGCCAGCTCTCTGTTTTTGCCCTCCTTCTTCTTGACCAGGCTCTTTACGTCATTCCAACGTTTGTTGATCTCGACTCTGTTCCTGGGCAGGGTCCCGACTGCATTGACCTGGTCTACGATCCGGTTCCACATTCTGTTTCTGGTGGCTAGTGGTGTGTGCTGGACCATGTTCCCATAGATTTGTGGGTACACCTTGATGATCTCGTCGACCATGACCGTCAGCTCCATGGGCGTGAACTTGGGCATTCTTTGTGGTGCCATGATGTTTGTGGTGCTGGTGCGGTGTGTGTTGTGTAATGTGCAGGGGGTTTGTGGTGCCGGTGTTTGGTGGTGGTGGAGGTGGTGGTGGTGGTGGTGGTGGTGGTGTTTGGTGGTGGTGGTGGTGGTAGTGGTGGTAGTGATGTGTGCGTTTCTGTGGTGTGCTGCTGTCCTTGCTGTGTCACTGTGTCCTCTCCTCTCCTCTCTGGTTTGCAATGTAGCAAGGGGTTGTGGTCTGTGGGAGTGCTGCTTTTGTACTCACCTATGTGGGTGTGTCCTCATGGTCTGTTGTTTTCAGGTGTGTTGTGTCTGGGGTTCTGGCCTTTGTATTTTTTGTTTGTCCGGGGGGTGTTTTCGGGATGTGTACTGTGCTTGTGTATTTGTGCGTGCCTTGCTGTGTGGACTTGTTGGCCATGTTGTGTGCTATTGGTTTTGTGTGCGGATGGTTTCTGTGCAGGTACGTTGGCGCCATGGCTTCTGCCGTGTCGATTCTCATCGGCGTTGTTTGCGCTGGCGGGCGGTATATTTGTGGTTTTTCCGCGCTCATGTCGGTGCGATCGTAATTTCACGTGCGGTGTGTCGGCCGTGAGGGCGGGCGGTTTTGTGTTGTCGTGCGTGTTTCCGTCCGTGGCGGGCGGTTTGTCTCCGACTCGGACGTTGGCGGGCGGTATTTTGTGTGCTTTTTCCGCCGATGGCGGTATTCGGTTTGTGTAATCGTAATGGCGTGGTCGGTGTTCAGGCGGTGTGTGCGGGCGGATTTTTGCCGCTTCCATGCCTGGCGGAATTATTTACGCCGGGTATCGTAATGTGCCCCTAAATTTTAATATATTAATAAAAATATTACATAAAAATAGAATATTATTTATTATCCTACACTATAATTAATTAATAAACTATTACAACTCCAATATATAATAATTAAATACAGTTACTGTACACTAACATATTTTTATATACTATTCCTACCACAATCTAAATTAATTTCAGCAAATGCTGCACAGTGAACATAATTAATTTACTATAACAACTCCAATACACATTAAATAAAGTAAATGTTGAACACTAAAATTAAATATTTTAATATTCCCAACTTAATATAAATTAATTAAGGTAAGTGCTGGACACTAACATAAATAATTTACTATTTCCACTTCAGTCTATATTAAATTAGGGTAGGTGCTGGACAGTAAATCATAAATAATTTACTATTCCCACTCCAGTCTATATTAAATTGGGGTAGGTGCTTAACAGTACACCTAAATAATTTACTATTCCCAATTCAGTCTATATTAAATTAGAGTAGGTGCTGGACACTAAACATAAATAATTTACTATTCCCACTCCAGTCTATATTAAATTGGGGTAGGTGCTTAACAGTAAACATAAATAATTTACTATTCCCACTCCAGTCTATATTAAATTAGAGTAGGTGCTGGACAGTAAACATAAATAATTAACTATTCACACTGCAATATAAATTTAAATAAACTATATACTAATAACTAAACACTACCAATTACATCCCCCAAAAATATTTTTTCATAATAACTCCCAAACATTATACCTTATAAACCCCAAAACACACTACTAAAAATAAATTTCAAATTTATAATTCTATAAATCTATTTATTTTTCAATAAAATCTAAAATTTTCATATTTTTTAATAAGATTTAATTATAAATATATAATTTGTAATACACTCACCACCCTTATCCCCTAAAAACCCAACAACTCACTGATAAACATATTTATCATATTTATATTTCAATACTTTATTTTCTTTTAAAAAATAATTCCAAATTTATTTAAACTTTGATAATATTTAATTTAAAATATATATTTTTAAAACACTACCCAACATTATCCCATATAAACAAAACAAGCCACTGCTCCAAAATATAATTTCAATTTTAAATTTCCATATATTTATAATATTTTATAATTTGTTATAAATCTTTAAATATATTATTAATATTTAGTTTTAATTATATATTTTTAACACACTCCCCACCATCATCACCTATAAACCCAACATCCCACTCCTAAAAATAAAATTTAATTTACATTTAAAAATGTTTTATTTTTTAATTATTTCTAAATTTATTAAAAATTGTCATTATATTTATTTAAAAATATTAATTTTTGTTAAAACTACCCACCCTTATACCCTATAAAACGAAAAATTCACTACTAAAAATAAATTTCTATTTAAAATTTAAAAATTACTTTTTGTTTTAATAAATAAATTCTCAATTATTTTAATATTTTTTAAATTATTTAATATAAAATATATATTTATAAAATACTCCCCACCCTTATCCCCTACAAACCCAACATCACACTCCTAAAATTAATTATCAAATTTAAATTTAAATATAAATTTTCTATTTTTTATAAATAAATTATAAATTTGAAAAAATTTACATAATATTTAATTTAAAAAAATATTTTTAAAACACTACCCACCCTTATCCCCTATAAACCCAACATCCCGCTCCTAAAATTAATTATCAAATTTAAATTTAAATATAAATTTCCTATTTTTTATAAATAAATTATAAATTTGTAAAATTTTACATAATATTTATTTTAAAATAAATATTTTTAAAACACTACCCACCCTTATCCCCTATAAACCCAACATCCCGCTCCTAAAATTATATATAAAATTTAAATTTAAATATAAATTTCCTATTTTTTATAAATAAATTATAAATTTGTAAAAAATTTACATAATATTTATTTTTAAATAATTATTTTTAAAACATTCCCCACCCTTATCCCCTATAAACCCAACATCCCGCTCCTAAAATTATATATAAAATTTAAATTTAAATATAAATTTCCTATTTTTTATAAATAAATTATAAATTTGTAAAACATTTACATAATATTTATTTTTAAATAAATATTTTTAAAACACTCCCCACCCTTATCCCCTATAAACCCAACATCCTGCTCCTAAAATTATATATAAAATTTCCTTTACATTTTAAATTATTTAAAATATAAAAAAATATTTTTTTAATACATTACAAATAACATATTAAAAGGCCCATTACGATACCCGGCGTAAAAAAATCCGCCACGCATGAAAGCGGCAAAAATCCGCCCGCACACACCGTCTGAACACCGACCACGCCATTACGATGACACAAACCGAAAACCGCCATCGGCGGAAAAATCACACAAGATACCGCCCGCCCTCGTCCGAGTCGGAGTCAAACCGCCCGCCACGGACGGAAACACGCACGACAACACAAAACCGCCCGCCCTCACGGCCGACACACCGCACGTGAAATTACGATCGCACCGCCATGAGCGCGGGTAAACTACAAATATACCGCCCGCCAGCGCAAACAACGCCGATGAAAATTGACACGGCAGAAGCCATGGCGGCCACGTCCCTGCACAGAAACCATCCGCTGACAAAAACAATCGCACACAACATGGCCAACAAGTCCACACAGCAAGGCACGCACAAATACACAAGCACAGTACACATCCCGAAAACACCCCCCTGGACAAACAAAAACTACAAAGGCCAGAACACCAGACACAACACACCTGAAAACAACAGACCATGAGGACACACCCACATAGGTAAGTACAAAAGCAGCACTCCCACAGACCACAACCCCTTGCAACATTGCAAACCAGAGAGGAGAGGAGAGGACACAGTGACACAGCAAGGACAGCAGCACACCACAGAAACGCACACATCACAACCACCACCACCACCACCACCAAACACCGGCACCACAAACCCCCTGCACATTACACAACACACACCGCACCAGCACCACAAACACCATGGCACCACAAAGAATGCCCAAGTTCACGCCCATTGAGCTGACGGTCATGGTCGACGAGATTATCAAGGTGCACCCACAAATCTATGGGAACCTCGTCCAGCACACACCACTAGCCACCAGAAACAGAATGTGGAACCGGATCGTAGACCAGGTCAATGCAGTCGGGACCCTGCCCAGGAACAGAGTAGAAATCAACAAACGGTGGAATGGCGTCAAAAGCCTGGTCAAGAAGAAGGAGGGCAAAAACAGAGAGCTGGCTGCCGTCACTGGCGGAGGGAATCCCGCGCTGTTCAAGACCTTCAAAGCGTGGGAGGAGAAGGTGCAAGTCATCATACATCCGGAGATCCTCACCGGATTAGCAGGGGGAGTGGAGGCTGGTAAGTACAAACTAATGTATACCAGCACACCGCTATGTACTCACATGCACTACCACCATGCCACAGCTCCCAGGGACGAACACCCCCATGTCCAGCACACAATACACAACACATCACACACACATGCAACAGACACCACCACACACAGCCCAAACCTAACAACTGTAAGATACGTGGGGGCATGTGTACACTCAGCCAGCCACGTAACCACCAACAGGTCCCCAAGTATGCCAGAAGCGCCACAACGAGCACCCACCACACCCATGTGTCCGCCATAGCTGCACTAACCGACAAGTAACAGGTAAGTGGCAGGAACACAAAGTGCAGTGGGTGGGAGGGTGGACAGCTCAAGTACAACACACACCAGGCCCCTAGTCCCACAGCACAGCAAGGAGGAGCATCAGCCCACACCCCACAGCCACGTGTCAGCCACCGCAGTGCACACCGACAGCCGAAAGGTAGACATCACGGTCCACAACAATCGGTGTCAGTGGGTGTCCAGCCATCACCACGACCCACAACACCGCCCCCACCCCCACAGACCTGCAACATGGAGCACCCCCCGCTTAGAACCATGTGGCATCCAGTCCAGTGCACGCCCAGAACAACCTGCAGGTGGGAAACTGGACAGGGCTGGATTACTGGAGGCATGAGGACCGTAATCACGACCAACACATGGGACATGTCACGTAGCAGACGAACACGCAGCACCGCTCCACTGTCACGAACCAAGTGAACAATGTGCACACGGACATGAACCACAGACTCACACCCCACATGACCCATCACAGACACAGCAACACCCAAGGAGCCACGTCTGCATGCACAAGCCACACTGAATATAGTACCACACGGCAGCCACTGTGCAACCCATCACACACAACCGAAACACCATTGAAGTCCTGTCCATGTAGCCCCTACTGCCTGTCAACTACACACCCCACAACTACGCCTATGTAAGACAAACAACACTAGACGCAACAGAGCGGAACAACATAAATGCACACGAACACCACTGAACCCATCAAACACACAGACACACCATGCACATACAACATACCATCCATCCCATCCGTCAGCCCCAGTCTCATGAAAGGCATGTCATCCGAACAGCTGCCACACATACAGCAGTCACGCTAAGATACATGCCCATGACCAACCATGTGCCAGAAGTCAATGAAGCGCACGCCACACTGTGAGCAACAACACACAACATGGGCCACACCCCCCCGAGCACTGCAGTGATGCACATGGCACAGGGCAGCACGCACACCAAGGAGATGGGACAACTGCAATACGTCGGGTGGCACGCAACCATCACACACTCATAACGATGCGTCCAATGCCATGTCCAGTAATCACAACAGACAGCAAATATGCAGGGTATGTCAGGCATGCACACACCTCAGACCATGCACTGTCATGCTGCCACAACACATGTCACGTTCGGCACCCATGGCTCACAGCATGTAGCCCAAAAGCATATTCCATCCCAAATGCGTTTCTGGGGCATGGCCCCCATGTTGCCATATGCGTTCCTAAGCGTCCCATTTGAACCCCAAAAGCAAAGTACAAACCAGACCCAGGATGGGCCAGGAGCCCGCATACACCAGAGTCACAATAAGTAGGGGCACAGCAACACACCCATCGGCATGGCCAATCCGTCCCATGCCACATGTGCACAGCACACAGTCCCATTGCCAAGCACACACAACTACAAATGGTACAGCCACACACACGCCTCCGGGAAACCCATGTACGAGATTGCACGAACTGTTAATGTCAGACGACAAATACATACTTCGCCAGGTGCAACACATTAACAAATCTCATTCTCCCCACAGGTGACGAACCGCTGGATGCTGGGGATGGAGACAGCAGCCAGCACAGCCAGCCTGCAAGCCCCCAACAAGGACACACGGATGTGGAGGATCTGTCCTCCTCCTCGGACACGGACCACCCAGCAGGCCCATCTGGTGTGGCAGGGCCCAGCCGCTCCCCAGGACCCCTCCTACCCACCAACCCATCATCCAGGGCTGCTGAACATTCCCAGCCCCCTGCTGCCACAGTCGTTGCGGCCACACCCACGGTCATTGCGGCCACACCCACGGTCATTGCGGCCACACCCACGGTCATTGCGGCCACTACCACTGCCGCAACCGCCACCACGTCTTTGCTGGCCCCAGCCCCAGCGCAGGTGGTGGCCCGGCCGACTGGATCCACCCTGGGAGCCAGGGCGAGGACCGTGGTGAGCAATGTGGCTAGTGGGCAGGCTGGTGGCAGCAGGACTGGTAGGAGGAGCAGGGTCAGGGAAACGCCAGTCTCCCCTGGGAGCCATGCCCTGCCTCAAATGGCCAGAGTCCTTGGGGCCTATGAAGAGGCCCAAGGACAATGGGCCAGGTCTGCTACAGACACGCGTGAGGTGCTGGGGGTGCTGAGGTCCATGGACGCCCGTATGGGCCAACTCGTGGACCTCATGGGCCAGCTGGTGGTGGCGGTGAGGTCACAGCCAGGGACAGCAGCTCCCCTCCGCCACCACCTGCCGGGGCGCAGGGTCGAGCAGCAGTGTCCAGTTCCCCTGCGTCCACAGCCAGTGAGCACACCTCAACCACCAGCAGGTCGCAAGCAGGCACCCCCCTCGCAAACGTGGAAGGGGCCGTCCGAAGTGGAAACAGATCTCCCGGGAGGACTTCGCACGCTCCAGACGCAAGTGAGGCAGCCAGCCAGCCTTCCTTGACCACCCACTGCATTGACTTGGACTACGATCCCACTCCACACAGCCATCTGGATGGCATGTGTGTGTTGGACTATGGACATAGAACCAGTGGGTACACCCTGAGCATCACGCAGCCATGACCGACAGCTCATTGTCACTGCACGCACCACTTTTGTCATCACCTTACACACAATCACATGTTACAGTTTGAAATAAATGCACCTCTTCCACAAACTGCTGTCTGTGCCCTGTGTTTTAATTGTACGGAATACAACGGCCACCTTGAGCGGAACGGCACCTGATGCGTGGCATGGCAATGGAACCGGAGGGCCTGTAGGGACCTAGGGGTGGGAGACAGAACAGGAGCACATTCAATGAGTGTGTCACACACCCATCACACAGTACATGTCAACAACTACAAGCAATGTACACACATCGCACAGAGCAATAGGGCACAATGCCACAGCCACCATCAGTGGCATACTAACCTGGGCATGGAGCGTTGACACACAGCACGCAGTGAACAAAAGGCCACCCTGACACAGCACACACACACCTGCACAAATACAGACACATCAGCCGTCGTACATGGACACTCACCGTCAAGTGAAGTAGCGGGCGATGAGCTGCTGGCGCACATTCCCAGCTTCCTCCTCTCCGCTGTCCTCCTCACTCGAGCTGTCCTGGTCTGCGGGCTGGGGCCCTGGTTGATCTCCGTCATCCACAATGAGGGGGATCTGCTTCCGAATGGCCAGATTGTGCAGCATGCAGCACGCCACCACTATCTGGCACACCTTCTGTGGGGAGTACGCCAGCGCACCCCCGGTGCGGTCCAGGCACCTGAACCTGGACTTGAGGAGGCCAAAGGTACGCTCGACCACACGTCTGGTCCTCCCATGTGCCTCATTGTAGCGATCGTCTGCTGGGGTGCGAGGATTCCTCAATGGACTGAGCAGCCATGCCCCATTCGGGTACGCAGAGTCACCTGGGTGTGAGGGACACAGAGAACCGTTGCTATTCCAACTGGACAGGGGACAGCATCGCACAGCCAGCACGCTACACCACTCCACATACTCACCGACAATACAGCCACGATCCTGTTGCAGATTGGACATCAGTCGTGGCAAGATGCTGTTGCGCATTATGTGTGCGTCATGGGCCGAGCCTGGGAACTTTGCACACACGTGGGTTATCACCATGTCCGCAAGGCACACCACTTGCACATTCAGGGAGTGCGTGTGCTTCCTGTTGCGGTACAGGTGCTCAGTGGCCTGTGGTGGAACAAGGCCAACATGTGTGCAATCAATGGCACCAACGACGTGTGGGATCCTGCCAAGGGCATAGAATGCACCCTTCACTGCCGCCAATTCACGAGCCCTGGGGAATCTGATGTACCTGTTTCGGTACAGCATCATGGCTGCCAGTACATCCCTCAGCACCTTGCTGAACATGGGCTGGGACATCCCTCCTCCACTGCCCACTGTGTGCTGGAATGACCCAGTGGCGAAGAAATGCATGGCGGCCATCACCTTAGCCGTGGGGGTGAATGCTGTCGGATACACCCTGCGGGGACGGAGATGGGGTTCCAACATGGCACACAGTCGATGCAGGGTTGGCCTGTCCAGCCGAAACTTCCTTATGACCTCAGTATCGTCCATGTCCGCCAGCAATTGGTATGGGCGGTCAATGTTCGGTCTCCGCCTAGGGAAGATGGCAGTGGACACATGTCAAAGCAACACAACACATAGCAATTTCGCATTCACATCACTGACATGACTGAGCAAGCACATGAGTCACAGCCCAGCTGTCAAGCAGGGACGGCACGGCCACAATACACTTACACAGGTCTCCCACCAATGGCAATGGCTAGTGATGCAAACCACTGCCATGAGCATGCACATGGGGATCTAGGCCCCAATGACTTGCGGGGCGTGCTGATGGGGACTGACTGCATATTCGTCAAGCGGCAACGCCACGGCAACATGAATGTCTGCTGAGCATGGCACTGCTTCCGAGGCTGGATGAGTATGGCACACGACGACGACGATGTGGGCACAGGCTGAGCGGCCAAAACAAGTGGGACCTGTGGCACGAGGGGATATGAGACAGTAGTAGGTGTCAGCACTGCACCCTATGTACAGCACTGTACGGATCACACCTCCCGAAACATTGACAGGTGTCCACATTGACAGCCCCATGCCAAGACGGCTGTGTGCTTGCAGACACACGTCACAGGTGAGAGGTTACATTGCACGTGCCAGGTGGCAGACGTACATAGTGGGAGCTGGCATGTGTGTGCATGTGTCTCCTGTTCAGGATCCACCAGATGGGCGCTGACTCTGTACTGACCATTGGACACAGCATGTTCCGTGGAAGGCTTGTGTGTGTGGGATGGTGGCACTGGATGTGCCTCCGTTGGGTGGGGGGCCATGCACAGGGCGGGTACGTCGATGATTGCGCATTGTTGGTCACGGTGGGTGCACCCACTCAGATGTGTTGCCCTGTGTTCAATTCCTATGTCCGCATGATGATGGACTGTAGATGTGGGCAGACTACACATTGGTCGATGTGCTGTCTATATGCATGTGCCTTCACACCAGGCACAGCTGCCCCTGCACATGTGACCCCTGCTGGACTCGCTGCTGGGTCTGTGGAGCTGATGCACCTTCTGTGCGTGGGGCGGACAGCTCTCCTCACTTCCCTCATTGCGCATGTCATGACTTTGCCGCAGGTGACATGGATCATGGAGGGCCCACATGTACGCGTGGGTAGGCTACACATGATTGTTCACTGGTCGCCACCCCCAGTCAGTGTTTCGAATGGGAAGGTCGTTGTGCTGGTGGTATATTCGATGTGGCGGATGGGCGGGCCTAGGTGCGGGCTTACATTCCGGACATGGGGGGTAGTTGGATTGGCGACTAGTTGCAGTACACACGGGACACGTCTCTTCCTGTCCACATCTGGGTCATCCCTTGTACTCACTGACAGTGATACAGTCATCTTCGCCCCAGCCCTCATGTCCTCCCTCGCTCCCCCAATATGCATGTGCACCTGCGAGGCTAGCGCTTGCACAGGCAGCCCCAAGCTCGCACCAGAGAGGGCAAGGAGTGTATGTGTGGGTCCAGTTGCACGAGTGGGCTGTCTCAGGGTATGATGTGTGGCGGGACGCCGTCCACCTGCGTGGTGCCCCAAATGGAGACCCGGCCTGCATGGACTATGCATCACAGTCTTCGCCTTCCGGATCCGCCACCTGCGACACCCAGTGGCTGTGGCTGCCCTTGCGGCCAGGCCGCGTCCGTCTGTAGCTGATGGCCCACACATTCACTCTTTGGCCTCTCTGGGGAGGGCTCGGGGGTGGTGGCGCACGCGCTTGCACTTAGTCGCAATGGCATGTGGCGTGGTTGGTATAATGGGCAATGGATGGGATGGTGCGAGCCACCTCCCGTGACGTCAGTGCTGCTCGTGCTGTGGTGCGTCCCCCTACACTTCCATTTGACTTGTGCCATGCTACACGTTGAGGTTCTATTGCCTGCGTGATATGACCAGGAGGAGCGCGAGGAGACCTCTCACACACCATGCTCCACTGCCATCCCGTGCCCTGTATCGCCTGTGCGGATTGACTATGTTGGGGTTACACCTGGTCGACTGGGGCTGTGTGTGCCTTGTCAAGGGGCATGGCGGGCGCACAACAGGATCCAGCTTGTCCACGGAGGGTGGGCTGACGTGTGCGCCTGGTACCGCATTGTTCGTGTGCCCGGCTGCTGTGCACACACGTGTTCACTTCCCCCCCGACAGGTGTCCTCTCACAATGCCCAGGGAAGCGGTGGTGTACTGTTCATGACCCCTCCCAACACGGCGTGCTCCAACTTGGCATGTGCGCATCTACCCGTCACACCCACCCACCTGAGCACTGCGTCCATACGACTTCACACGACACATGTGTGTCTTCCACAGTTGTGCTACTCATTTGCGTTGACATCCAATACCAGTGGACTACATGGTCATGTCACGACTGCCGTGTACTTCACATACTCTCTTCCTCTCTCATTCGTACTTGTGAAATGAGTCAGCGGAGACAGTTTTGGTTTCAAACATTATATTGAGTCTTCTGTCCTCTGTGATGCAGTATAGTGGACACTACTGGCAGCGGAATACATGTTGAGGATATACTGAGCATGATTACAAATGGGATAGGGTGTAGGGTTACATGTGATTGGCTGTTGCATGTGGGATGTGGGCTTCAGAGTTACATCTGCTTGGCCAAGGCTGTGCTAATGTACATTTACGTATAGCTGCGGAGCTGCGGACTTTGACACAGACGGTATACAAGTAGCCTACCAGACCGCTTGGCATCATGGGCACAGTCCATCTCAGTTCCATGTGACAGGTTTGCTGCGGTTGTTCCTCATGCACGCGTGCATGTGAGATGACATCAGGGCATGTGCTTGCGTGCATGCAGCGGCGTGCCACTTGTTGTTGCAATGTGGTGGTTACTGGACATGTCACAGTCACTGGGGTCGTGTTGTTGTTGTATGCACTTGTCGTCCATGCAAAGGTCCTGGTATGGGATTCCCGGGGCGGGGGTGGGAGGGGTGCAGCACCCACAGACTCCAGGCGACCTATTCATGTCCACTGAGCGGTGTGTGTGTCCATGGGCGCTGGATCCATGTCGTGTCCTGGTTGTTCGTGCAGTTCCGTCCATGTGGGTGCGATACACAGACCCCATGCCACTGCCTCCCACGATGCATGCGGTGTTCCTGGATGTGATGGGGAACAGTGTGCATGTCCCGGTCATATCCGATGTCATGGCGATGTCGTTGATGGTGTGGTAATTGTTGCCGGTCGTTTGGTATGGCTGTTGTGGTGGTGACTGGCCAGTCCGTGCGGAAGCTAAGCATGGGTGCGGGGTTGGACATCATAGGTCAATTGGGGGACTTGCGTTGGGGTCCGACGAATTGACAGGTTGTCAGGTATGCGATGCCGTCCAGCAGGGCTTCCATGTCATTGGTGGTATACATGTTTGCCAGCCAATGTAGCGGATGGTGGCTGTCAAGGTGTTGTTCGTAAGTTGTCCCTTGGAGGAGCATGATGGGGCATGCTGGGTGACATTCGATGTAGCTGTGCTCGATGATCCGTCGTGTGGAGGCACAGTGGTCCCATTTCAGTGCGGGTCCGATGTTGGCCACATACGCCATGCCCCCATAGGCAGAGCAGGCCCTGTCGTGTGCGTCCAGAGGGAGGAATAGTTGTAGCAGGTCCGCCTTTAGACATGCCGGGTTGGAGAGACACAACTCCACAGGATGCTGGTAGGGACACCTCCGACAGTAGAAGACGGGTATGACGCAGCTGAACAATGTGATGCGGTAAGTCAGTCGGTAACTTACGTTCAGCAGGGACAGGGGTTCGCATCCCAATATCTGTATCAGGTTGTTTTTGTACAGCTTGACCTGTTCGGCGTAGTTGGGTAGGTGTGTTGAGAGTGCCATTTTGCAGCGGTGCGTTGTGGTGGCGTGCTCCGGCTGTGTGTGCAGTCTGCAATGTGCACGCTCCGAGGTTGCTGTGAGCTCTGTGTAGTCGTAGGGAGACAGGACTTGTGTTCTGTTGGCTTGTGCGGAGGACACGGGCCCTCATCCCACATGCTTCTCAGACAGTTCAAGGTCAGTGATGTGTGACTCCTTCCAGATAACTTGCATGGGGCCGACATGGGGGAGTGTTTTCTTTTTCTTTCCCGTCCGTAGTGTTCTTCTGTGATATGCGCTATCTGCCCTGTGGTCGGTCTCCTCTGCATGCCTGTGTTGGTCTTTTTTTGGACAATGGCTGTATTCACCGGCTTCTTTCGTAGGGCTGTGGTTTCGGAGTTGGAATGGAAGGTCATTCAGTGCTGTCTGCTCTCCCTTGTGTGGGCGGCAGGCTGCCTTTCCGCTCTGCGTTGGGCCTTGTGTGTGGATGTTATTCTTGGGCCACCTGTTGTCGGTCCCCGGGCTCTTTGGTGTTCCGTTTTGTATGTCTTGTTCATGTGTGCAGGGTGGTATGGGTGTTTCAGTGTGGTACTGGCGTTCCTCTTCCCGAAGGGGCCCTGCTTCTCCTAGTTGGTGTTGCCGCCGCTGTGTGCTTCGCCATGTTTGTTACACTGGGGTGTGTCCTGCTGTTGCGTGACTTCACTGACATGTGTGCGTCGGTTGTGTGACGTTGGGTGTTGACCGTGAATTGGGCGTTGGGGACATGTCTGTGGCAGGCCTGTCACGTGTCATGTGCGTTCGGGGTGGGGCTGGTGTGTGTGCTGCTTGGTTGTGTCCCTGTGTCTGTGTGCGACGCATGCATGGCGCTGCGGTTGGCCTCTGCGTTGTGCGCATGTGTGGCAGCGTCATCGCCGCTTTGGGGCCGTGACGGGGTCGTTGGTTCCTAGTCCCAGGTGGTGTGTACACATGTGTTACGAGATGTTACAATTTGGCCTGTGTGTCATATGTGGATGCAATGGTAGATGTGTCGTGTACACGCGGGGGTGGGGGGTTGTCCGCTTTTTCCGCCCTTGCACTGTGTGCGCTTTTGCGTGCACTTGTTGTGTGTGTGCCTACCTGCGTCTTCGCGGTACGTTGCGTCCTTGGTGGTGCATCAGATAGAGCATAGGGAGGGCCTGCAGTGCTGGATTCATGCTCGGGGGTGCCGCTTCTTCGGTGTCCGTGCTCGGCGTTCGTGTTACCGCTTCGGTTTGACGTACGGTGTCTCTTAGCCGTGGGATCAGTTTGTGTGCGGCATCGTAATTTGTACGCCGGGCGGTACGTGTTTCGTCGGACGGTGTGTGTCAATTAGGCTGCGCCGCTACGTGTACGGGCGCACTTTGATGGCGGACGGTGTCGCTGGCTTGCCGGCGGTGTTTGGCTGACTTTTCGCATCGTAATCGGGCGGGCGTGTGGACTGCTGCGTGCCGACGGTAACTGGTGGTTTTTGCATCCGCCAGCACGGCGGTTGTGCTTCCGCCCGACATCGTAATGGGCCCCTAAAACACTTATATACAAAATATTACAAAACATACAGAAATTTACACAATACTACACTTAATCGATATTTTAATACAACGATATTATGACATTCGATATATTATACTTCGATATTTTACTACACATTCCAATATCGACATTTTTGATGTCGATATACTAAACATCGATATTTTATACCATAGATATTTCACTATCGATATTTTGGTATGTCGACATTAACATTTCGATATTTTGACTGCTCACCGTCTCGCCAACTTAAGACCAGGATTTTCCTGGTATTAATTTTGGCGCTGCCTCCTATGTACGCCACCCTTGTACATAAGGGGCAGCGTCAAATACAATGGGTGTTGCGGTGGAACGCCCACCACAACACCCACTGCATGCCCCTTTCACGCTAAACATAGCGTGAAAGGGTGCCTTATGTACAAGGCAGCGTTAAGCCACGTTAAGTGGCTTAACACTGCCTTGTACATAAGGCAAGGCCCCTATCGCAACGGGAACGTCACAAAAAGTGACTTTCCCGTGGCGATAGGGGCTTGTACATATGCCCCACAAAGTACCAGCGCTGCTGAATGTGTCCTTGTGTGGGCACCAGGACGAAGTTGGCATATTTTACTTGAGCATTCCGAGATCCCACACTTGGTTCAGTAACAGCTACTGGATCCGGGATCTGGATGGATACCTTGCATTTTCAGCGCTGCATACACATGAAGGTGAATTCATCTAAAAATTATTTGGCTAGCAATGTGTGCCCCTGTGCTGCCACATTCTGTAAGCTAAGGAGGCTCTCTAGTTAAATACTGCTATGCAGAGACGTTTTAAGGCATGGGCAACTCAGGCAATTGCCCAAGGCCCCCACTTTCCAAGGGCCCCCTGGAAAAGTTAACTTTCTCTCCAGCTCACTTCTGTGTATTTCTGTATCTCAGGTGTTAAAGTAAAATTCCATAATGTTTGCCTTTACAGAACTTAAACTAGCAAAAAATGAATAATAAAATTCGAAGTTGTTGAAAATACTACTTGCCCCGGGCCACAATATCCTTAAGATTTTATGTAAACAAGGGGTATTGCTGAATTCTGTATCAAGTAGGTCGTCAGCTACTGGTAGTTTGACTGCTGCTTCTAAGTAATTCACACACATGGAACCCGACCCACTCAGATGGTTTAAAGCTAAGAAACCACTTGAGACCCACAAACTGGATGTCAGACAAACCAGTGGTATGGACATCACACTCACAAACAAGTGTGACTGACAGAATGGGGCCTGCAATTCCACCAATCGCAATGGTGAAAAGCTGCAATGTTATTGGTCATTTTACAGTCCCCATCTTATCTGTCTCACTCTCTGTATGCTGGTGTATGTGTGTGTACAGGGATAAGAAGTGAGATTGCCATGAGTAGTCAGGGTTGAGTGTGACCCTGCGGAGGGTGAAGTGAGTGGTCTCACTGTCTCTAAGGAGATCAGTGTGGGATATGTGTGCATGGGTTTATGTGTACACATCCAGGTGCCTTTGTGTGTTTGTGTGTGTATCTTCATGTTTGAGAGGGCCTGGATTGAGAGACCTCTTTTCCAAACAGTCCTCCTACCTGCTGGCAGTCCCTGGCATCTGAGCACACCATGGCATCAGGTGGCGCCACTGGCATATGGGAGTCATTTCTGGCATAACTAAACCTACTCCTGGCATAATGGTGGGCACCCCTGCCATACGGCCCTTTTGCATAATAATGATATTGGCATAATGGTGATTGTTCTAGGCATATTTTTTGCATTCTTGGCCTAATAGTGACATCCCCTACTATAATAATGGCCTTCTTTTGACATTATGATGGCCATTCGTAGCATACTGTGGGCTCCTTTGACATTATGGTGAATTAACCCTGATATAATGTTGGCATACTTTGTAGCATACTTAGCTTTATCATGGACACCCCTGGCCATCACAGGAATAGCGTCTAACTCTAGGCATATTTGATCTGATCGTGCCACCCCCTAGCACAATGGTTACCACATCTATTATAACGGTGGTCATCCTTGACATATTGTAGGCATCCTTGGGTTAATGGTTTTCATCCCTAGAATGAAAGTGTTCCTACATGATAGTGGCCATCACTGGTATATTGTGAGCATCATTTTCATGATGGTGGTCATCCCTAGAAGATGCAGTCAGAAGTGTGTAGAGTAGACAGTTTGGCAATGTTAAGAGTTTTCAATTAAATACATTCCGAAATATGACCACAGTAAGGTGAAAAAAGGGTGTTTATTAACAGAGTTTGTTTTTTCTTTAAAGAAATTGAACCAGCCAAAATATGTTTCACCCCTTGAGTGGCGCGCAGGCCTGGGGCTTTTTCAAGTCTAATAAACAAAGCAGTCGAAAAAAGATGTCATGGATTCATGCCTGACTGCATTGTTTCTATCTCTCCTGGACCGAAGAGACTTGTTGCCCTCCATTCCACCAACTCTATTTGCGGGACGTGTTTACAGTAAGCTACAAAGAACAGGACAATTGCATTTATATCCTACTTTATATTAAACAAAACCTTAGAAATTCACTGAAAAAAAACAAAAGTAGCTTTATAGTTAGGTAAGAAGTTCAGCAACAACATAACATTTCAAACTTAAAAACCCACTGAAATTTACAGTTATAGTTATCGCTAGTAACTATCCCTAAAGTAACTATAGCTCATGCCTTCACCATGCACTGCTAATTAACCCACATATTACATCACTCATGACATGACCTATGACATAATTGATAACATGACTGCAACATTTGAAATGACAACATTGATGACAATACTATGCATGGCATCACTGAAATTTTCACCTAACTATACTTTTGGATGTTTCAGTGATATATATTTATATATAAAATTCACATGAAAAAATCAAAGGTTAAAGTCACGTTATAGTTAGGAGAATTTGTCAGTGACATCTTGAACGTTTTCAGTCAATGTTGCAAATAACACATGCTTGCTTTACCAATGGGTGTGTATGTATGATAGTAGTAAAGACGCTTTATATTATTCTAAGCCATTTTGCACTTACTTTCATTTCTTTAATGGTATACCCGTTTAAAGCACAATGTGTACAAAAGCAGCTTGTATGATGTCATCAACAATGTCATTTGAGATGTCATCAGTGATGGCATAAATGGTGTCATAAAACATGTCATGAGTGATGTCATATGTGAGGTGATAAGTAGTGCATGGCGGGGCGCAAGTTATAGTTAGCGCTGCTGACTATAACTTGTGAATTTCTGGGGCATATGTATGAAGCCTTTTTCCCGTTCGCAAACGGGCCGATTCTCAGAATCGGCCCGTTTGTGAATGGGAAAGCCTTTGGGATGTATCATCCCAAAGGCCTTTTACAAATAGGAATCGCAAAATTTGCGATTCCCTATTTTGCGATCGTACTTAAGGAATCGCACATTGCGATTCCTTAAATGCAATTCTGGAAGCACCCAAGTTGTGCGATTTTGCTCTTAAGAATCAGAAATTACCACCAACTTCAAGTTGGTGGTAATTTGCGATTTTCTAGAAAAATGCACTTTTTGCATTTTTCAAAGTACCATGTGGCGCACATACATGCCCGTATGTGCGCCACATGTGCACACATGCATATTTCAGGGGTGCAACAGGGTGTCCTTTTGGCACCCTTGAAATTGCATTTGCAATTTGTGAGTACCTAATGGGTACTTGCAAATTGCGAATGTCTTCCCATTTATTCCTATGGGCCTCTAGGCCCATAGGAATGAATGGGAAGGTATTCCTTAATTGCGAATCGCAATTTGCGATTCGCAATTAGGGAATATGTAGGAATCGCAAATATTATTGCGAAGTCCTACATACATTGCATTTTGCGAGTCCTTAATAGCGAATCGCTAAAAGTCGCTATTAAGGACTCGCAAACTGCAATGATGATACATCTTCCCCTCTGTGTTTTTTTTAGTTCAAACATTAATGTTGTCACCGACAAATTCACCTAACTGTGACATTACTTTAACCTTTAGTTTTTTCATTGAACTTCTAAGGTTTAAAAAAAAACATCTTTTTATCACACTTAACCATAACGTTACTTTAACCTTTGTTTTTTTCAGTGTATTTTATGGTATTTTTAACGTACAGTAATATTTCATTACGATACGTAAATCCAAACCCTGCCGCGCACAGCTTTGGCTGTGCGCAGAGTGGGATTGGCTGCAGTGCCTGCAGCCATGCACAGTGGGGACCTGTTCCCCGAGGGTATTTTTTTTTTAAGGGAAGGGGGACCACATGGCCCTCCCTCCCGAGCCTCTTTAGGCCCTGGGGACTCCATCACCTAGGGCTGGTTCATATAAGTTAAACTGGGAAGGGGGCCTATTTAGACCCTGGGGACCCCATCCTGCAGGGCTGTGTTTTGTTTTTAAGGATGGGCTGAGCGGTTTTGGCCCAGGGTACCCAATATCCTGAGGTCACTTATTTAAATGAAGGGGAGGGGGGCCCCCAAACCCTGGGGTCACTTATTTAAATAAAGGGAGGGGAGCCGCGCAGCCCCCTTCCTGAGCCTTGATAGACCCTAGGGATCCCATCCCCCAGGGCCCCTCTTTTAAATAAAGGGGAGGGCATGCATGGCCCCCTCCCGTGACGATTTTGACCCTGGGAACCCCATCTCCAGAGACCCGTTGTTCTTTTGATGGGGAGGGGCATGCGTTGCCCCTCTACCCAAGCCTATTTCGGCCCTGGGAACCCCAACCCCCGGTGTTATTTTTTAGGGGGAGAGGGCACACACGGCCCCCTCCCCGGTCCAATTTTGGCCCCTGGGACCCCTTGCCCTGGGGTCTGCTGTTATTTTGAGGGGTAGGGGAGTGTGCATGGCCCACTTCCCTGGTCTGATTTCGGCCCCAAGGATTCCATTCGCTGGGCCCATTTGCAGTAAAAGGTCGGTGCCCCCCCTGCCCCAGCCGCCTCCCCGCATACAGAGTGAGCTGGCATTGCTCTCGCCCGCATGGAGCAGCTAGTAATGCAGGCAGTCGGACAGATCAAAAGTCCGTCCCAGATAACTGGAGCATTTTTGAAGCTCTCGGCCACTGGGAGCCGACTTGGTGTTTGCTCCCACTTGGCGGGAGATTTGAAAGTGCTCCCGCCAAGCAAGAGCAACACAGATTTCCCCACCCATGCCGCATGTCCAGGGGGTGGGCTCCTCGGGTCATAGCATCTGAGGCAGCCCCGGAGATGGGGTTCCCGGGCTAGCAATGGCTCTGGGAGGGGGGCCGAGTGGCCCCTCTGGGTCCCCCCATGGGGCCTAGGGGGTCAAAGTATCACTACCCTGCCTCCATATATCTTTCTTTTTTTTATAACTTCAGGACAGGGGACTAGGTCCCAGAGTCCTGTAATGGCTGCCAGCAATATTTTTCTCATGTTGCAGGAGGTCCATCAGGGCGCTCGCGGGAGTCTGGCTTCTTTGGGAGCGAGATGGCCCAAGGGAAATAAAGCTCCCTGGGACAATCAGAACGCTCTATTTTAAATTGGTGCTCGCTGACCCAAATGCCTAAATATACAAATATTTTTTACTCTAAATTTCTCAAACACTATTGAACGGATTTACACCCAATCACAAAAAGCTCAATCTGAGGACCAAGATCTAGCTTCCTGCCAAATTTGGTGTAATTCCGTGCAGTGTTTGCTGTAGTCTTGTCTGAAGAAGTCTATGAAAAATGCATGGGGATTTTTGCATTTTGGGACCCTTGGTTTCCTCGGCCCCCACATGATGGATCACCCTGAAACTTTTCAGGACTGAGCTGAGGTGGATGAACTATTGTTTTAGAAAGTTTTGTGAAGATTTGTCAAATGGGGCCAAAGTTTTTAGCAAACAATAGAAAGCTCTTTCTATGGAAAAGCAAACCTAATTATAACTACCTAGTGGCAACCACCACTAGGTGATATATATGTATATATACACATCAACTCCACCACATAACCTGCATCACTGAGGTCGCCCTGCTTGGTTCTGGGTAACCCTGGGCAAAGCACTACGCTACGCTCGCGTAGTTTGCGAAGTTTGCGCTACTTCGCACAACGCGAGTTGCACGTAGCACAGTGCAAACATGCGTAGCGTAGTGCAGCGGTCATTTGCTTGCTCGCGGTCCTCAACGCTAGTTGGCGACCGCGAGCAAGCAAAATGACATCCCGGCGAGACTTTTCTCTGCTCGCGATCAGCAACATCAAGTTGCCGATCGCGAGCGTGGAAAATAAACCTCCGGCGAGATTCTCAACGCGGAGGTCAGGTTTCTCATTGCGAGTGGTCGCGTATGCTCGCGACCGCCGCGATGAGAAACTACCAGTCCGCGTTGAGAAAGCTGCCGCCGAGTAAAATCTACTCGAGCGGCAGTAAAGACAGCTCGCACTGTGCAATATGTCGTTTCAATGATTGCACAGTGCGGACAAGCATCCGGCACTGTGCAATCATTGCGAACAGTGCACTACGCAGTTCGCGTAGTGCTACGCGTAGCTCGCGTAGTGCGAACTGCACTTTGCGTAGCTTCGCGTAGCGCTACTTCGCGAACTACGCCCAGGCTTAGTTCTGGGCTCCTATAATCGGAGTATCGTGGTGAAGTTGAAGTAATTAAAGTGAGCCTGAACCGCCCGCCCTCACTGAGATGAAGAGGATTTTCCTAATACAGAAATCAAAGTGAAAGTGAGGCAAGGGAATCAAGGTGGAAGATGGTATTTCCAATAGCTGATTTCAAGGTTGTGAGGCACGACAGGAGATGTAGAAGCACTGGGCAGGTATGCACTTCAAACACATTTGAACAAGATGAATGTAAACAATTGACTGCTGCGGTATAAAATGAACTGTGATTGGGATTGCGCAGCAGTTGGACAATGATGCTTTATTTGTTACAAAGTGCGCACTCTTAAGAGAGAATGTGACTGCTGTCTTTAAATAATACGTGGTCGGGGGCGTGGCCAGGACCTCGATGGAGTAGGATGCACGTTGCAGGAGCTCCGTCCTCCAGAGGCCGGCCGGGGGGTTTTTCTAGCTGATTAGAGGCACGGGGGTGCGATCAAGACCCCCCAACTGCTGAGCGCTCCCCCTTGTGTGTTCCGGCGGGGGCGCTGAGGACTTTCTCCTGGCGGTAGCCCGGGAGAGGGGCGGACAGTCCTCCTCGGCGAGTCTCTCCGCCATCTTGCCCGGGGAAATTGGAGAGGCCTCCCCCAGCGTGAGTCCCGGAGGAAGAGGCAGACCAGGCGATGGGGCTCCCCGGATCGCTTCCCCTGCGATTGGCCTGGCATCCAGTGGGGGCCCCGGGCGGCCTGCTCAAGTCTGGCGGCGGCCCCGGGTGGCGGGCTGCGCTCGGCCCTGGATCGGGAGATGGACGGCGGCCGAAGCATCCAGTGATCGGTGCCCCCAGCGGAAGCCCCGGAGGTGAGGCGACCGAGGCTCGACCGAAGTGCACTGGACCACTGCGCTGGGGGTGAGTGCTCGCCCAGAGACTAGGTCGCTATCCTTGCAACGCGACATGGCCTGTCCCCCGCCGCGCACGGGCCTGTCCTGGTCCCTGAAGCCCGGGGACGGGCCAGTACATGACCTCCCAGCCCCCCCACCCCTCCTGGTCAGCGTGAATCGAGCAGAAGGGGGTCCGGGCGTGAAGATACGGAACCCCTGAGAGGATTGAGGCCTACCCGGCCTACACCTGCATGCGTGGTCTCCGATTGGTGGGGGCAGCCAGCTGGAGTAAGGACACATACCTGGGCAAGACAGCGGGGACGTCCAGTCTCCCACGCCGGTCCCTGGATTAGCGACAGCGGGAGGAGAGATCCTAAGCGGGCACCCAACGCAGCCCCGGAGCACTCCTGGGCCCTGGTACTTGGGCCACGCGGCTGCCGGTGGGCCTAGCCGGTGGGATTCTACCTGGGGAGCGGAGCTCTTCCCTGAGGATTTGAGCGGCGCGACTACTGCGCACTGGCTGCTGTTCGTCACGTTACCCCCCGGAGGTGACGGATGTGCGTTGGGGGGGGACACCCCAATCGGATCTTTCGTGGGCCGGACCCTGCTTGTGGAACCCCTCCCCCCGACCTGGGTGCTGGAGCAGACTGTGAGGGCTGGGGCCTGCCCGTGATGTTCTGAGCCGATCTCTCTCTGACTCCCCCTTGGATACCATCCTGGTGAGCCCGACTGAGGAGGGAAGAGTCGCCTGCAAGAGGGTAGCATTGTCGACCACTTCCCCAGAGGGAGACCCGGGCCCTTGCTTACAACTGGACCCCCGAGGGGCATCTGCCCCAGACTGACACTGCTGGGGACCTGAAACGAAGATCGTCGACCCCGGAGAACAGTAACACTCAGCCTGGCCGTCCCTCTCGGGGCCTCTCTGGCAGGGTCGCTCCCCGACGGTGGTAGTAGAGATCCCAGCCCGGCTAACAGGAGAGAAGCCTATGAGGCCCCCCTACACAAGGTATGACAAGCGGCAGACAGGGGAAAACCGCGGTGCAGTCGACGCCAAGGGACACGTCGTGGTAGATATGTGGGCCAAGACGACCCAGGCCCCTGATCTGGAAGATCCCAAGATGGCCGCCAAGCCGGAGACTGATGCAACTGCCCCCATCACTCAGGCCTTCATGTCCACTTTCCTCCAGGAGATAAAGAGTGAAATAAGCTCCCTCAAGTCGCGAGATGTCACCGAAATCGGCTCAAGGGTGGACGACCTGGAACGCACCCTGGACACAAGAATGGAGGACCAGAAGGAACTGTGGCGCCGCGTCACGGCGCTAGAGGAACAGCATATCGAACTCCAAGTAAAGCAGGAGGACTTGGAAAATCGGAGCCGACGGAACAACCTCCGCATCAGGGGTCTTCCACAGGGGCGGAGGGCAAGGATATCATGACCTACGTCGCAGATCTCCTACATGCGGTGCGGGGAGACGACAATGCCTCCCCTCCAACACTGGACAGAGCTCATCGAGTGCCACCCCCACGTGGCAAGACCGACCTGATCCCAGACATCTTGACCCGGGTGCACTACTTCACTGAGAAAGAGGCAATCCTTCGAGCATCACGGGCAGCTGGAGATCTGTCATACGCGGGACATCCCATCCAAATCTTCCAGGATCTCTCACCACTCACCCTACGCCGACGCAGGGACTTCAAGCCAGTGACAGACAAACTGAAGGAGTCCAACGTCAAGTATCAATGGGGTCGCTCATTTGCCCTGATTTTCCAATGGGAGGGCAAACGCAGATCCCTGAGGTCCCTCAAGGAGGCATGTCAACTGCTTCGCATCTCGCCCGAAACTAGACCGTCCACCCCCACCTCTGCAGACTCGGAAACCCGGACTGTTCTACGTCCAGAGTGGTCCAGGGTGCGACCCCCCCGTTCACGGTCCTCCAACTGTGGTAGTGATGGCTCTCCAAGCCAAGCAAGATATCATTCACCACCTGAAGTCAATAGAAGCCTCGCAACCATCGGGTGGAAGGAGCTCAAAGACGGGGCCCCCCTCCCCTTCTGGCTCGGGTCCCGAGTTGGAGGTTGCTTGATGGACCGTGACTCCCTGGACGTGGATGGGTCCTACCGCGTCATCTCTTCAATGCAACCCTGTGTTCCTTTTGTGAGCCCGAGCGTCCGTCAGGGCTTCTAGGTTGGGGGAGCTGCCCACGAGACCATACTCTTTGTCGGCCCTTCACAGACGGGCCTCTCAACTTCTGACCATATTCGCCCCCTCCATAATGTACAGCTGCGACTGGTGGTCTCCCTTGGCGATATGGGCTCCTTAACTTTATAGATTGGTACTGTGTCTGAAGGACTTGCCTTGAACTGCACTTGGGAATTGTCAGTCACGCCCGGGGAGAGCCTTGGTGCCCTAAGGATGCTCGAGTGGCTGGTCGGCCACTGGAGGACGGGCGGCGGCAGCAGCTTCTTCATTTCTACTGGCCTACCCCGCCATTCCCTTAGTCCCTATGGGGAGTGACTTCCTTAGAGCCGCCCTGGTTTACACCGCTGGGCCGCTCTTGGACTGGAATGGTAGCCTTTGGCCCGGTTGGCCTTTATTATGTCTGGTTTGTTCTTCTCTATTTTCTTCTATTTTCTTTGATTCTCTTCTCACTCTTACTATCTCCCCTTTAGGATTTGTTGGGAGGGACAACAAGCATGCTGGGGGGTGCCTGGGGACGGGACTCCATTGGCCGTGGGAAGGAAGATACATCACCTATCGCTCACACTCATCATGCTATTCTTGCCTTACACCAACGCCGGGTGGGACCATTTTCGGGGAGCTGCGATCGGCCCAAAAGGGGTGGGATGATTTATACACCTGTCTGAGCTGTGCTTCCTCTGAAGTGGACCATGACACAACTTAAATGTTTGTCTTTTAATGTAAAAGGTCTCAATGCCCCTAATAAGCGGCGACAAATATGGAGGTACCTTCTCATGCAGGACCCAGACATCATTTTTATCCGGTAACTCATCTTTTACACGCGGACACTAGGCGCATGCACCACCCTAGAGTCCCAAACCAGATCTGGGCCTCCGCGCAGACCAAAACAGCAGGGGTAGCCATCTTCATCAAAGCAGGCACTCAGGTGCAGGTCACTCGAACGGTGCGCAACAAAGAGGGCCGCTTATTAAAACTGACACTTCTTATGCAGGGTAAACATCTCACGCTTCTTAATGTATACACACCTAACCACGCACAAGACGTGTTTCTGCAGAACCTGCTTCAGAGCTCACTCTCTCGGGAGCTGGATCCTATTATCCTTGGGGGATTTTAATTTAGTGTGGGATCCCGCTTCTCGACCGCACTGCTTCGCTCTTTCCAGGGGGCGGGAGCCATGTCGGCGGCACTCAAGCAAGAACTCGAAGCCTTGGGTCTCACGGACGCTTGGCGCTACAAAGAGCCGGGATCACAGGATTACACATTCTACTCTCATGTGCACCAATCGTATTCTCGCATCGACCACTTCTTCCTGACTCACTCTCTCATTCGCATGTTAGAATCGGCAGTGATCTCAGATATATCCATTTCTGATCATGCACACCTAGAAATTACTCTGACGGGCCTGGGTAAGAACCCCGCTTCAATTCCCAGGTGGCGCCTACCCCCTCATGTACTCCGGGACCCAGTAGATGTGGCAGAATTACGCCAGGCGATACAAACGTACTTCGCCACCAATGATCTCCCAGAAACCCATGGGCATATCTTATGGGACGCCTTTAAGGCCACAATTTGTGGTGTAATCACTTCCATTTCCATTGCCCGAACACGGGAGTCTCGTCTGGTGGAAAATAAGCTTGCCAGCGATGTCAAAGCCCTCGAACGGCAGTCCCACAGGGCACCTTCTAGGCAAGCACGGAAACAACTTGCCTCACTACGGGGCCAACTTAAAGTCTTAAGAGTTAATAAGGCGGAACATTCTCTTTTAACCCTCAAGCAAAAATTTTATGGAGGAGGCAACAAGGTGGGCTCCATGCTGGCGCGCTGCCTCCGTCTCCAGGTGTCCCGTAATCATATCTCTAAAATTGCCCTTCCGGGTGGGCTACCTCGGAGAAAGCAAAACAGCAGAAATTTGGAGAGTTCTCCTCTACTCTCTATGATCAAGGGGATACGTGCACGAACCAGATAGATCCCTTTCTCTCCTCCTGCCCTTGGCCGCCACTCGGACCCTTGACTAGACAACATTTGGAGGAGCCCATCACGGCGGAAGAGATCCAAAAGCGTTAAAAGCTTTCCCACTGGGAAATCCCCAGGCCCCGATGGCCTTACCTTAACGCTTTACCGCCTCTCTTCCGGAGCTGCGGAACCACTGTTGAGACTCTTCAATTCCTTTTCAGACCTGAAAGCTGTCACGCCGTCGATGACCGAAGCTGAGATAGTACTCATCCCCAAGCCCGGGAAAGATCCGACTCTGTGCGCGTCTTACCGCCCAATATCACTGTTAAACGTGGACGTCAAATTGTATACCAAAATTCTGGCCCAATGTCTGGCCCCCCACCTCCCTGGCTTAATTGAGCCTGACCAGTTGGGTTTTATCCAAGAGCGCCAGGGGGCGGACAATCTTTGAAGAGTAGCCCACCTAGTGGAGAAGGCTCAACGTCGAAACATCCCGGCCTTCCTTCTGTCCCTTGACGCTGAGAAGGCCTTTGACCGGGCTGACTGGTCCTTTCTCAGGGCAGTCCTGCAGAAAATAGACTGGGCCCGGTCATGATTGCACCGAATCATGGCCCCTATGCGGCGCCATCGGTGTGGATCAGAGTTAATGGACTCCTCACCCCTCCTTTTTCTATCCGTCGGGGCACGCGCCAGGGGTGCCCGTTGTCACCACTCCTTTTTGCCCTTGCGTTTGAGCCTCTGGCGATTGCCATTCGTCAATCGGCAGAAATACGAGGCCTGCGCCTCGGTGGGGTTGATCATAAGATAGCACTCTTTGCCGATGACCTCCTATTGACACTCACCGACCCCGCGAGCTCGCTCCCTGCGCTCCTTGCTGTTCTCTCCCAATTTGAATCGATCTCGGGACTCAAAATCAATCTCACAAAATCGCAGGCGCTTAACCTTACCCTCTCCCGCAACAGCTAGAAGCCTTGGGAGATACTATTCCCTTCCATTGGGCCCTGCGATCTATTCGATACCTAGGCATTAACGTTACAGCTACTTTAGACACATGGACTCAGGCGAATTGGCCGGCCTGCCGAAAATCGGTACGAGACGACCTCCGTCGCTGGAAATCACTACCCATCTCCTGGTTGGGCCGCCTTAATGCGGTTAAAATGTCACTCCTTCCTAAGGTCCTCTATGTTTTCCAGGCACTCCCGACGCCTATACTGCAAAGGGACATTCAGAGCCTGCAGCGGGATGTCACTGCCTTCATTTGGGGAGGTGGGAGGCCGCGCTTCTCTACGAACGTGTTAATGCTGCCTCGAGACCACGGAGGACTGGCATGCCCCGACTTCTTAACTTACTATTGGGCGTCACACCTGCGCTATATCTCGGCATGGGCGGTTCGGGAGAGTGAGAAACATTGGTTCCACATGGACAGGGCCGTGGCTTGTCGGCCGCTATGGGACTTAGCCTGGCTTCCGCAGGGGGCCAGACATCGCAGTGCTTATATCGCTACCCCGACGAAGACAGTCCTGGAGATATGGGACAGGATAGCAGGGTCTAGGGGCTTAACCACCTTCCCCTCCCCAACACACCCCTAGCGCGTAATCAGGAGTTCCCGCCGGCCCTATCCCCCGCATCTTTCCCGCGTAGGCTGCTGGCGAATGCCGGGTCATACAGCAACTTTTTGAAGCGGTCGATTCAAATCCTTTGAGCAATGTAGGACTGGACTTTCACCTGCCTAGAACAACACGCTTAGAATATTTTCAAATCCGCCACTGGCTCCACTCCCCGCCCACGCGGAGGCGCGACACGGCAACTTACCCCATTTGAAACCCTAGTTCGATCGCTTGATGGATCCCGAGGGCTGATTTCTAGGACCTACAAAGTCCTCCAGCATGCACAAATGGGGCCTCCCACCCCTATCAAAGCAGTTGGCAGACAGGCCTTGAGAAGGACATTCCCCCTGACCAATGGGAGCAGTTATGGCGAGACATTCCCCGTATTTTTAAGAGTGTTGGACAGCAGGAATCGGCATACAAAATTATGACCCGCTGGTATTATACTCCCTTCGTCTCCAAAAGATGTTCCCGGGCCTTGCTCCCTGTGCTGGCGCTGTCAGGCTTCCCAGGGCTCTTTTTGCATATTTGGTGGTCCTGCCCTCTTATCACTATCTTCTGGAAATAGATCCTGAGCCACATTAGGGAGGTTGTGGGCTTTCCCCTGCCGAATGACCCGGGATAACAATTCTAGGGATCTGTCCAAGGTCCCTTAAAGCCATGACGCACTCAGACTGGCGCCTGATCTTCCACATGCTCACTGCAGCGAAACAGGTTATCGCGCTCCATTGGAAGAAGGCTTTCACCCCGCCATACACGGTGTGGCTTACTCACCTGTGGCATGTCATGGCGATGGAGCTCCTCTCTCACAGACTAGCCCACACTGATGCTAAATTTGAGCGTATATGGCAGCCCTTGATCTCACACCTCTCTAAATTGGAGCATGCCAGATCAGTCCCACCCCGTTTGAGGGCCCTCCAACTATTTGCCGACCCTATACTTCCAAGGGGAGAAACATGTGATGATGAAGCGGATAGAGGGTGAGGGAGCCCAAACTTCCCCTGCAGAATCTGGACATAGTCTTCCATCACGGGCATTTAATCATCCTCACCCAGGGCACCCCTACACCACGGAGCCATAGAATCACCCTCCCTCCCACTCTCTTCTTTCCTATTCTATTCTTTTCTCACTTCTTTCTCTTTAAGTCTCTAGATGTTGGGTCTTCACCCATCCCTAGTGTTATTCCTCCGCAGGCTTGCAGACTGGAGGGGACACACCCCTGATCTTTATGTTCTGGCAGTACTTGACACTTCTACAAGCTGTGGGCATCCGGAAAAAGGCCCCAGGCAGCGTGGGGGTTACCCTGGACAAGACTTAATGAGACGTTATGTTTCACTCACCTGATCTTGTCCGTGGCAGCTCACCGCTTTGATATGTGCTCCAGTTCTTATAGCCTCAATACTGTGAACTAATAATTTATCATCTGTATTTCGCTTGCCAAGCTCTGCCTTTAACACTTGTGGCCTGGTATTTGTGAATGTTATTTCTCTTGTTGGTGTATAAACTCAATAAAAGAGATTTAAACAAATAATACGTGGTCATGGTAAAATAAAAGAGACTCACCTGTGATCAAGGCTCATTTGGAGCTGAAATGCGTAAGGATTATGAGCATCCTACCACATATCTTTCTGTGAAATAAAAGTGCCTGCAGCCTTTTGAAATTTGGTATCGGTGTTCTTCTTTTGAGGAGAAGTGGGTCATATATATATATATATATACACACTGAAAAAAACAAAGATTATAGGGATGTTATAGTTATGTTCAAATTTTACACACACAAAACCATAGAAATTCAGCAGTTATAGTAACCTTATCTAACTATAACTTACACCCCGCAATGCACTGCTTATGACCTCACATATTACATCCCTCATGACATGGTCAATGACATCACTGATGACATCTCAAATGACATCCCTGATGAGGAATTTGTCAAATTTGTGAACAGGAATCAGTATTATCTTACATTTTCAGAAGACTTCCATGCAGCCCCGGTCTCCGCCGAGCCTCACCTTTCGTTCCCCGCTGATCGGGAACCGCAGTTGTTGCTTGCTGCGACTGAGGCCTGTTGCGCTCGGCGGAGCCGGGGGCTGGATTAGATCAGCTACCCGATGGAGACGGAGCCCGCGCCCGGAGGCGCGCTGAGAGGCGGCTTGCCCTGACTCGCCCGGCCCAGCTGGGACCTTCTGATCTACACGACGAGGAGCATGGCACATCCCTGACTGGTTGGGAGGACTTGGAGCAGTGAGTCCTGTTTCCCAGTGTGCAGGACGGCCCGCCCGATATCCCTGGAGGCCCCGTGGAGACAGGGTCCATGGGTGAGCCTGGGACCGGCCACCCGGTCAGATCGTGGCGAGGCCTCCTCTCACATTGGACCCCGCTCCTGCCTCACCTAACAGTTCTCCCCCATATTCTGGAGGAACGGTGCCCCCCGATGATGTGTTTGGCACTCCAGGCCCTCGCACTTTGACCAACTTCGGCGCAACGTTGCCATGTGCCCGCACACGATGAATAGCTGAGTGCTGGGCACAGTTTGTGACACTGGGGTACATATATTGAAGTTGCTGAGCTCTCCTCACATCCGCAGCGCCCGGACCCGGCGGACACTGCCCCCGCGAGAACAACCAGGCCGGCGAGCCTACTTTCTTTGAGTGCCACTGGACTTCTAACCGCTGCCCTCTTCGCACCAGCCCAGGTGCTCCCTTTGGCTCTTCCTCTCCCCCTCCACGGCCATGGGGAAAGTCGACCCAAAACAACGAAAGCTGCCATTCGAGAAGACAGCGGGCGGTGCGGACCCTTCTGGTGGCACCATGGCTGAAGCGGGCGACTCGGTATGCCCTCCCCAACCTTCTGGGCCTGGTAATGAGGCCCTGATGGCGGAACTGCGAGCCGGCTTCAAAGCCCTGGACACGAGGTTCGATGCCCTGGATAGGAGACTGGACACGTTGGGGGCCAGAATAGATAAACACAACTCGCACTTGGATACGGCAGAGGGCAGAATCTCTTATCTTGAAGATGGCTCGGCCCAGGCAACCAAGCGCCTGGAACGGATGGAAAAGGTGCTCAAGACCATCGCCATGAAGAATGAGGACTTGGAGGCCAGGGGGAGGCGTAATAATATACGAATCATGGGTATTCCGGAATCCACGAACACTAGGCAGCTTGATGGGTTTGTAGAGGGCCTCCTGTGTGACCTGTTTGGCCATGACGCTTTCACACCCACTTTTGTTGTTGAAAGGGCACATCGCACCCTTGGTCCCCGTCCTAATCCCGGTTGCCCTCCTCGCCCGATCATGGCACAGCTCCTCAATTTTAAGGACAGGGACACTGCACTGCGCCTGGCCCGGGAGCGGGAGTCTCTGGATTGGCAGGGTTCCTCTGTTTTCCTGTATCCTGACTTCACTGCGATGGTTCAGGAGGCCCGTCGGAAGTTTGGGGCAGTCAAACTTGCTCTTCAAAAAGCTGGACTCAGATACGGGATGCTCTACCCTGCATGTTTGAAAGTGGACATCGACGGCAGATCCAGGATCTTCGACACCCCGGCCGAGGTGCAGGAGTTCCTCAGACATCGCTCGAACACTGCCCAGCTGAATAGATCGCCCACCCCGGACCGCTCAGCTTGCCTGCCGGACTCTGGCGCTAGCTCTGAACTGTTCTCCGCACATGGGTAGCTCCACCGCATATCAGCGAGCTGAAAAGTATCGCTCTTTCATCTTGACTTTCGCCTCTCACTGACTCCTATGGGCCCGCTGAGTGTATGGCCTCTACAATTGGTTTCCTTGCAATACTTTTCAAGCCTGGGGATTGTTAGGAGCGTTGCCTCCCCCCCTGTGCTCTTTGCACCTTCTGGGTTTATACGGTTCGACTGTTGTAGAGTTTATTCATGTATCTAATCGGGATTTGGGATTTCCCCTACGTAATGGGTATGGGGATGGGTGGGGATGTTGTAGGGTGGAGCCTTTTATTTCTTATTTGGACTATTTACTGCATTTACCATTATGTCTTGTGATCCAATATGTGGAAGCGTCAAGGATTTTATTAATGTAACATAACACTCGCCACATTGAAATCATTACCCTTTTATCTTGGAATGTACGGGGGCTTAATGACACCCACAAACGCAAGCAGGTGCTTCATTACTTGCAGCGCCACCAGGCGGACGTTGCCTTTCTCCAGGAGACACACCTCCCCCCCCCACCCTTCCCCGAACTTTGCAGTTAGTTGGGGTCCCAACAGGTATTTTGCGGGGTATAGTACTTATTCCAGGGGGGTCTCAATTTTGGTGCATAAGCGTCTGCCGTTCAGGGCGGTGGCGGTGCACTCTGACTCGGATGGTAGATAAATTTTGGTGAAGGGCTGGCTCCTAGGCCATACAATCCTCCTGGTAAATGTCTACGCTCCCAATATAGACAGCCCGGATTTCTTCACTGAGCTCCACTCCCGCATTGACACAATGGGAGCCGATCACATATGTTTGGGCGGTGACCTTAACATTCTGCTGAATCCCCAGTTGGACAGTACCGCCACCTCATCTGACTCCAAACCTAGGGCTAGAAGAACCCTTCCCACACTGATCGATACTTACCGTTTAGCAGATGCATGGCGTCACATGCACTCAGCTGCACCCGCATACACACATTATTCTGCCCCTCACAACACCTGGACCCATCTGGATTACTGGTTACTCACCCCCAGTGTTGCCACTTGGTCGTGCTCCATCACCCACCTCCCTAATACACTCTCTGACCATTCTCCAGTGGTGCTTGGGTTGCAGGTTCCGGGGGCCGGGGACAGGATGGGGCAATGCCGCTATCCCAAGATGGCTCTCCGAGACTCTGTCTTTGAGGAGGGGTTACATGCTGCTGTTGAGGAATATTTTGAGATTAATGTGAATACTGTTGACTCTAAGGCTACATTGTGGGAGGCTTTTAAAGCTTATATTAGGGGTATATGTATCTCCAAAAGTGCTGGCATATTGAAGGACCTTCGCCGCACTTTGGCTGGGATAGAGACCAAGCTAGCTGCCCTGGATACATTCCAGGAAACCTCCCGCTCCAACCCCAGCCTTCGACGTAGAGCAGCACTGTTGACGGAATTTCAGGAGGCGGCGGAAAGAGGGGCTCATTGTCTGGGGAAGTATGCTGTAGCCAGGCGGTACGGGGAGGGGGAACGCCCGGGACGCACACTGGCCAGACTAATTCACCCCAACCGTGGGCCCTCGTACATCACCTCTCTGCGCGACCCTCAGGGCGAACTGATCACCGACTGTGCGGGCATTACCAACAGAGTTTTTTCTTACTATCAAGACCTCTACAGGAACATGGTTTACCCTGACCCGACGGTCAGTAACGCTTACCTCAATGAGGTAGCCTTGGTTTGGCTGGAGAAGGCCCACAGGGACTTCCTCGCCGAGCCCTTCAATATAGATGAAGTGCTCCAAGCAATCGAAGACATGGACGGCTCCAAAGCGCCCGGTCTCGATGGGTTCCCTGGTTGTTTTTACAAAGTCTTTAAAAAGGTCCTAGCCTTGCACCTCATTAATCTGTTCCAGGAAGCCATTGAGCGTGGTGAATTACCCCGCACGCTGCGCGAAGCAGTAGTAACGCTTCTTCCCAAAGCTGGCAAAGACCCGCAGCAGTGCGAATCCTACAGGCCCCTCTCGCTGCTGAACTTTGATTATAACATTCTTGCGAAAATGCTCGCTAACAGGCTCTCCTTGATCGTCGACAAGATGATTTCGCCTGCTCAGGCAGGTTTTATCCCGCGTCGGTCCACCGCATTAAATTTGCGCACTCTGTTTGTCACTCTCCACCGAGTCAATCCTTCTCTTCCAGCGGCGGCGGTCCTACTGGAAGCCGAGAAAGCCTTTGACTCGCTGGAATGGCTCTTCCTCCATGCCACCCTGTTGCGACTCGGCATCCCACCCAGGTTTATTTCCGTGATTTCATTATTGTATACGCGTCCAACGGCCAGAATATGGTTAAATGGCACTCATTCCTCCTCCTTCGCGTTATCAAGAGGGACCAGGCAGGGCTGTCCCCTTTCCCCTCTTCTCTTTATAATCGCAATGGCCCCTCTAGTCCGGCACCTTCTTGACATTCATTCCCACATGGACATCCAATTTAATACTGGCCCTCTCTTGCTTACCCTTTACGCAGATGATGTCATTCTTTATGTTCGGAACCCAGATGATAATTTAGAACCACTCCTTCGTGAATTTACCCGATTTGGTGCCATGTCAGGGTTGCAGATTAACTGGGGGAAATCAGAGGTTTTTCCTTTGACAGATGCCCCATGCCTCCGCGTTTCGGAATTCCCGCTCAAGTGGTGTAACGACTCCGTCAAATACCTTGGCGTACACGTGCATAGGGATCAATCACAAATCGTTCAACTCAACTATAGTCCAGCCTTGGAGAAACTCTCTGATAGTATTGATCGCTGGTTGAAACTTCCCCTGTCAATGGCCGGTAGAATGGCTCTCATCAAAATGGTTGTCCTCCTGCAATTTTTATATTTGTTTCAGAATATCCCTATACCGTTGTACGGAAGCTTCTTTGCGACTCTTCGCTCTCAACTTCTTCATCTGGTGTGGGGGGGTGGTCAGCCTAGGATCAGCTGGGACGCTCTTACTTTGCCCTTTGAACGTGGGGGATTTGGAGTTCCTAACTTCCGTACTTATTATTTGATTGCACAGTTTAGCTTCTCACGCCACTGGTTCCACGCAGACGCTCGGATCCCATATCTCAGGCCTGAAGCAGACCTCGCCCTTCCCACCCCCCTATCGGCGTTATTGCCGGTAGGGTTGCCTCGTGACCCCCAAGATTTACAAACTCTCTCCACAACAAGTTGGGCGTGGAAACAACTGTCCCGAGCCACCGGGGCGCCATTGCTTTATTCTCCATCCCTCCCGCTGGCGGGGAACCTATGGATTCCTATCACCAAGGAGGCTGTAGTGCAGCGCACCCTTTCTAAATTTAACTTGGGAACCTTCGGGGATTTATTCCCAAATAATCATGTCTTTTCTCACTGTGAGGACACTCGTTTTTCTGATGCCACCTTCCTTGACCACTTTATATTACGCCGGTTATTGAGCGCACTAAAGTCCACTGTCCCGACTTATCCTATAGAGCCGTCTGACTTTTCCCCATTGTCGCTCCTCATCAAGGATACCAGCGGTGACCACTTGATGTCCAAAATGTATAAGGCTGCCATTGCTCTTCTTACACCTAGGGATGTGAAACTGAGGCAGGCGTGGGATCGTGACCTGGGTCAGCCCCTCTCTGACGCTCAGTGGCACTATTGTTGTGAACAAACCCGCAAGATTTCCTTTAATTATAGGCACAAATTGTTGCACTTCAAATATCTGCGGCGAGCATATGTTACGCCATGTATGGTCTACCGCATGGATTCCTCCAGACCCCACTCATGTCCTCGGTGCAAGTCCCCCTTGGCAGATTTTGCGCACATAGCATGGACCTGTGTCAAGGTTGCCGCATTTTGGGGTAAAGTATTTGAGGCGCTATCTTTGATGTTGGATCGTCCCCTCCCACCATCCCCCCCTCATGGCCTTACTGGGATATGTCGGCGGTCTCCCTAAGTCCTGTAGGTGATTTTGCGCTCTCGCGCTGCTTTTGGCTAAAAGGGAGGTCGCTATTTTCTGGGGGAATAAACACTCGCCCACGCTGAAGGGTTGGATATACAGCATGACTTTTTGCAACACTAACTCGGAACTCTACGCCCAGCTACAGCCCCCAGCATCCCGCCCTCTTGATATATGGCAGCCTTTTAAATCTTACTTGCTGGCCCAAACATCGGTGAGCTCGCAAACCGACTCAGAGCCCACCACGGAGCTGTAATTTTGCATTGTTATATTGTCTGTGCTTTACACCGTATGTAATCAGGGGAACAAGATGAAACGTAGCGTTATATCATGGCTGATGTGTTACACTGTGGATCTCAAGAGGTATTGATTGTCTTTGTTGGGAAAAACTTTAAATAAAGGTTTTAAAAAAAAAAAAAAATGGTGTTATATCCCAGGCTTTTTTGGAACTGAGATGTATATAAGTAGAATAACACAAGCGGTGTATGTAGTGACCTAAGACAAAATATTGCACCACTAAACAATGGGCAGGTAGGACATGACTGACAGAGCCGAGGTACACTGATGGTTGAAGTAGTACATATGTTTCAGAATGTCAATTTCAATATAAAAATTATATTGTATTATGGTTATCATTGCAAAATCTTTGTATAAAATCTTTTGATACAAAGATTTTGCAATGATAACCATAATACAAGGTTCCTCTACCCTGACCCCTTCTATCACTTTTAAATTTAATTTCACACCTGGGAACCGAGTCCCAATGCAGAAAATGGTGGCAGCAACTTTCCTCACAGGTTGTGGTCAGCCAATCACTGCATTGCTGTTGGTGTGTGGCTCAGCAGATCCGTAGAGGATTCGTGTCTCTAGATATACATAAATAATTTAATAGCTCTGTAGGAGAGTAGGATCTGCTTCACATGGGTACCCCCACTTTTTGCTGATGCTTCACTGTTTTTCGACTTTAGTTGGCTGGGGCCCTGCTAATCAGAACCCCAGCCTTGCTGCTTCCTCTCTAAAATGGTTTCCATGTGCCTTAGGCACATCTCTGATTGAATCTGAGTGCCCTTATAAGTCCCTAGTATATGGTATACTATGTACCCAGGGCATAGGTACCTCAGAGGCCTACCAGGGGCTGCAGCATGTATTGTGCCACCCCTGGAAGGCCATCCAAAATGACACCACAGGTCTGCTACTGCAGCCTGGGTAAGGTGGTGCATGCACTCCATTACTGTGATATAGGTTACCTATATCACTACATATATACACACCTATAAACCTATAAGTCACTCCTATGGCAGGCCTTATCAATCCTGAAGGCAGAGTGCTTGGTTCTTATGTGAGAGGGTGCCCTGCATGAGCAGAGCCCCTCTGCAGCGTTCGGAGACCCTTCTCTGATGCTGTTTGTAGTGCAGCCTAACCATATACTCTTAAGCGCATTGTATCCTCGCGGTACAATGCTAACTTTGGACTGGCTGCACCAAAACATGTCGTGTTTGGTGTCAAACATCTTGGAATACTACCCCCCCCTGCCAGTTCTGGCGGCGGGGGTAGCATTCCACCCTAATAGAGGGAGAGACATGTACACACCGGGCTACCATGTAACTTCTTTCCAGAGCCCTGGCATTACAAAATGGATGCCGCTGCCACAGACACGGGTCTGGCATCCTGCTGCTGACTGAAACTCCGGCAGGGGAGGCCTGGAAAATAGGTTTCCTGTCGCAGGGAGGTGTAACCACCTCCCCAGACAGGATAATGTGTATTGGGGCTGGGCGGGAGCACTCTCTGGTGCACAGAAGTCCTGCACTGGGGGCACACTTGGTGTCCCTGTGCATATGCCAGTTCAAACCGGTTGCAGGGGCTACCTGCCCCTGCTCTGGCATGAAACTGGACAAAGGGAATGGGTGGTAACCACCCTCTTCCCTGACCCTCCCATAGGTGGGTCCCCAGAGTATGTCCAACCCCTAACTTGGTATAAGTATGGGACCCCAGTCCTTAGGACTTTAGATTTACCTGGACGAAACTCTGATACAGAATCCTGGACATTCGACGCTCTACTTTAAGATTAGAGGACTGAAGAATCTCCCTTGGGGTCAAGGAGTGACTCCCCTGCTTGGCAGGCACCGAAGAAGCAATTGTCCGGTCTGCATCGCTGAAGCTCCCGCCGGACGCCGAAGTCTTTGCATCACCGGAGGTGTATTTCTAGACTTCCCCGAGGCTGCCCTGAGTCCCCAGCAAAGCTGAGGCCCGTAGCTGTCGTGGGTAACGTGGAACTGTGACCCCTGGACACTGAGAACTTTTGCAAGTGCATGCTCTTCCTGGGCTCCCACGAAATTGTGCTTTGGGCTCCGAGTAGCCCCTGCCTCCAGCACCGACTGCACCGAAGATCACTGGCCTCCACTCCACGAGTGTCCTGTGAGCCAGCTCCAAGTGCGTCCACTTGAGGCTCCTTCGCGGTCGCTAGTCCGTTGGCTAGTGGGCCCTCCCGAAGGCAACTCTTCTTTGAATTGGGCTTCCCTGGTTGCTCCAGACGTGCCCTGACTTATCTTCACTGGGTGAGTCCCCCAGACCTTGCTGGTCTGCATCAACGTCCTTTTTCTATTTCCACGAGACTTGCCGTTGCCAAGGCTTGTTGGGTCCAATCCGGTCGCCGACACCCCTGCAATCGACAGACGTCATGGGACAGCTCGAATCCAGCTCCTGGTTGTCATCGACACCTCCTGGACCTCGTGGCTGAAGAGTCAAGATGACCATCAACCTACCTGAAGCACCCGACATCGGTGGGCATCTGCTCATCGCCTTCCTGGTCACTGGCTAGTGACCCAGACTCTGTCCCCTCTGCTTTCAGGTTCTTCAGATCTTCGATCCACCTTTGGATCCACCCGAACACTTTCGTCTTGGTCGCCAGCAGCACTTTGCAGCAGATCGCCATTGAAAACGACGACGAAGCCCGACCCCGAAAGACACCTATGCACCCGGCTTCCCTGGGTGAGGTAACTTGAGTACTCCGGTGCTCCCGTGGGTATAGACTCTAGAACAACCTAGTTCTAAAGGGGTTTGCTCCAAGTCCTCCTCTAAGTGTCCCTTTTCTTTAAAACTCCAACCGCGACATTCCCCATAGAAGTCAACGGCGGCTCGCGGCTGTGTTCTCACACTGCACTCGTCCCCCGTGGGTCCCCTGTGTCACTACCTTGGGTGGTTCCTTGAGGGCCAAGCACTTCTACAGGCTCTAGGCCTTGTGTCTAGCTCAGTCGTGATTCTTATACCACTTTATTGGTATATGGTTTGGTACGCCCCTAGGGCTCAAACGTGTATTTGTGCTATTACTGTTGATAACTGACTTGTAACGTATGTACTTCAAACTCTAGCCTCATAAAGAGACTAGAGGGTGTGTTTAAGACTAAATACATATATTTTAAATATATACCTGGTGTGGTCCTCTTTCATTTGGTCACTCAAGAGATTATAGACTGGTAAAACAAGCTGCTTTACATTCCTTCAAGACTTAGCCTGAAGGCTGCTCTCCATAGCTACCACTAAGATAGCTTTCAATAAAGGTTGTCTTTAACCTATCTCCAATAAGGGGTTGTTTGGACTGAGTGCAAGGTGCCCACTATAATTAGTGGACAGCGTATACCAGGCCAACTTCCTCACATTGGTGTGCAGCGTGTGGGATTCCAGCTTGCTATTGTTTTACCAGATAATCTCAATTGAATTGATCAACTGAAAACCACTAAGGGTACCTAAGGTACATATAAATCAAGCTTAGGACACAGTAAGTTCTACTGAACTTAGAGTTGTGTGTTAAGGGATAGCACACCTTTCTACAACTCAAGAGAGTTTAGTAGGCCACACTAGAGTAGGTAGTGCATACACCACACCACACTAGTAATGTCTTTAGGGCCAGGAACCAGTGGGTCCCAGCCAGAAGCCAATGGGCTTCTTCCCTCCAAGTATGATAATCTCCCATTCCTGGAATTGAGAGCATTAAGCACTGCTAGGAAACTAAAGACAGGCAAAAGTGCCAACACCCAACGCCTCATAGAGGTACTCCTGCTGGATGATCTCAGAAGATTACCAGGGTCTGAAAGGGTAGGCAGACAGGGTGGGGCAGAAGATGAGGAAGGGGCCAGGGGTGAAATCACCCAGGACCCCCCCTCTGAAACTGGCCAGGAAGGTGAAAATGACCATGACCTGGAAAACCCAATTCCTCCTGTGGATGAGGAGGAGGATCAGAATGACCTCCCCTTGTCCCCCAGGAAGAATTGTGAGTGTGCCCAGAAGGCCTAGATCTCCTTCTCAGGAGTCTAAACCACTCTGACACCTTAATAGGGACCTCTGTTTCCTCTCATAGGAGGGAATCCTCTCATGAAAGGAAAGAGAGACTGTTCAAGCATGGAGAAGCTCAGTTGAGACTCAGAAGAGAGCAGTTGGCTATAGACAGGGAGTCCCTAGAGCTTGAAAAGCAAAGAAAAAGATGGGACTAGAGTCCCATGGTGGCAGCAATTTCCCAGAGATAGGGAAAGGTCTTATGACCATAGAAACCTGAGCAAGATTGTCCCTCCTTACCAGAGTGGGGATGACATCCACAAGTGGATAACTGCTCTGGAGAGGGCCTGTAAAGTACAGAGGGTCCCGCAGGAGCAGTGGGCAGCAATCTTGTGGCTCTCCTTTGCAGACAAAGGAAGAGACAAGCTCCTCACTGTTAGAGAAGAGGATGCTGACAATTACAAAGTCTTGAAGAGTGCTCTGATTGATGGGTTTGGCCTAACAACTGAACAATACAGGTTAAAGTTCAGAGATACCAAAAAAGCACAGACTCAAGACTGGGTAGACTATGTGGATTGTTCTGCTAAGGCTCTGGAAGGTTGGTTGATGGGCAGTAAGGTATGTGACTTCACAGGATTGTACAATCTTATCATGAGGGAGCAGATTCTTAATAACTGTCAAAATCAGCTGTTGCATCAGTACCTGGTGGACTCTGATCTGACCTCTCCCCAAGAATTGGGAAAGAAGGCAGACAAATGGGTCAGAACCAGGGTGAGGCAGAAGGTACAGAACCAAGGGGGTGACCCTAAGAAGCAAGATTCTAAAAACTCTGATAAGGGTGGGGAGAAGGGTAAAGACCAGAAGTCTTCACAAGGCCCCCAAAAATCTTCTTCAGGTGGGGATTCACAGTCTAACAAGGGAAAAGGCCAAAAGAAACCATGGTGCAAAGTCTGTAAGCAAAAGACACACTGGACTAGTGATTGCACCAAGTCCAAAGACTCTATTCCAGCCCCCACCAATGCCCCTAAGGCACCTGTTCCCCCTAGTGCAGTTACAAATGGTGGTGGGAGTACACAGGCCAAGGGTTTAGTAGGGTTGACCCTGGGTAATGAGATGAGCTCTGGCCTAGTCAGAGAACTCACTCAGGCTGTCCTAGTCTGTGATGGAGGCATGGATGTGACCTCCTCTGTGAGTCCTAGTAATCTGGGCAAGTACAGGCAACAGCCCTTAATGAATGGAAAAGAGGCTTTGGCATTTAGGGACACAGGGGCAAGTGTCACCATGGTGACACAAGACCTTGTGGATCCTGGGCAGATTATACTTGGTGAAATGTACCAAGTGACCAATGCTAGCAATGTCAGAACAGACCATACTCTGGCAGTTGTTAACTTCTCCTGGGGAGGGGTAACTGGCCTTAAGAAGGTTGTGGTGAGTGCAAACCTACCAGTGGAATGCTTGCTTGGCAATGATCTTGAAACTTCAGCTTGGGCAGAAGTGGAGCTCAGGACCCATGCAGAAATGCTGGGGATCCCTGCAGATGTGTTTGCTGTGACCAGGTCACAGAGCAAAATGTCTAACACTGAACAGGCCTTGGATTCTGAAACCATGGACCAAGTGCCCTCCAAGAGGAGGGAGTAGTAGTGTTAAGGCAGTGCCTTCCCCTTGGCCTCAGAAGGAAGATCAGTCTCTTGAGGGGATGATCTCAGTCCTGAGGAAGGAACTGTCCCAGAGGAGCTTGAACCTGACCAGGTTGAGTTCTTGGGGACAGGGGTCCTTCCAGGGCAGATCTGAGCCAGGAGCAGCAGAGCTGCCCCTCTCTTGAACCCCTCAGACAGCAAGCTGCTGCTGAGGCTGCTGGGAATGCTAGTGGTCCCCATAAAGTATATTGGGATGATGGACTCTTGTACTCAGAGTGTAGAGACCCCAAGCCTGGTGCCACCAGGAGGTTGGTTATACCTCTGAAGTTCAGGGGCTTCTATTGACCCCTAGCCCATGATATTCCCCTAGCAGGTCACCTGGGCCACAACAAGACTTGGGACAGACTTGTCCCTCACTTTCACTGGCCCCACATGTCTGAAGACACCAAGGAGTTTTGTCGCTCTTGTGTAACCTGCCAGGCCAGTGGCAAGGCAGGTGGCACTACAAAGGCCCCCCTGATACCACTTCCTGTGGTGGGGGTTCCCTTGGAGAGAGTGGGGATTGATATTGTTGGTCCCATGGATCCCCAAACAGCATCTGGGCACAGGTTTATCCTGGTGGTAGTGGATCATGCCACCAGGTACCCAGAGGCTATTCCTCTTAGGACCACTACAGCACCTGTAGTGGCAAGAGCCCTCCTGGGAATTTTCTCAAGAGTGGGCTTCCTAAGGAGGTTGTATCAGACAGGGGTGCAAACATTATGTCTGGATACTTGAAAGCAATGTGGAAGGAGTGTGGTGTGACTTACAAGTTCACCACACCCTATCACCCACAATGCAAATGGTTTAGCTGAGAGATTCAACAAAACCTTGAAGGGCATGATTAAAGGGCTCCCAGAAAAGCTTAGGCGAAGATGGGACATACTCTTGCCCTGCCTTTTATTTGCATTACAGGAGGTGCCTCTAAAGGGGTTGGCTACAGCCCTTTTGAACTTTTGTTTGGTCACCCTGTCAGGGGTCCATTGTGCTTGGTAAAGGAAGGATGGGAGTTACCTCTTAAGCCCCCAAAGCATGACATAGTGGACTATGTACTTGGTCTTCGCTCCAGGATGGCTGAATACTTGAAAAAGGCAACTAAAAACCTTGAGGCTAGCCAGGAACTGCAAAAAGCCTGGCATGACTAAAGGCTGTACTGACTGTTTACCAGCCAGGACAGAAGGTGTGGTGCTGGAGCCAGTAGCCCCAGCAGCTCTCCAAGACAAGTGGAGTGGACCCCATACCATTGTTGAACAGAAGGGTGAGGTTACCTACTTAGTAGACCTAGGAACACCCAGGAGTCCCCACAGGGTTCTCCATGTCAACAGATTAAAACCATATGTGGACAGGGCAGACATGGGCTTGCTCATGGCTACTGATGAGGGACAGGAGGAAGAGAGTGACCCACTCCCTGACCTGCTCTCACAGAACCCTGATGATGGGTCAGTGGATGGTGTAGCCTTGGCACTGCTCAGCAGCAAACTGATTGTAGACAAGTGCTCAATCAGTATAGACATATGTTCTCTCTGACTCCAAGTCAGACCACCTGGTGCACTCATGAAGTGGACACTGGGGACAGTCTGCCTATTAAAAATAAGATTTATAGGCAACCTGACCATGTCAGGGACTGTATCAGGACTGAAGTCCAGAAGATGTTGGAATTGGGAGTTATTGAACCCTCAGATAGCCCTTGGGCTAGTCCAGTGGTCCTTGTGCCAAAACCTCACACCAGTGGTGGGAAAAGAGAGATGAGGTTTTGTGTGGACTACAGGGGTCTCAATGCAGTCACTAGGACTGATGCCCATCCAATACCCAGGGCAGATGAGCTAATAGACACTTTGGCCTCAGCCAAGTATCTAAGCACATTTGACCTAGCAGCTGGCTACTGGCAGATCAGGCTAGCTGATGATGCAAAGCCAAAGACAGCATTCTCAACCCCTAGTGGGCATTATCAATTTGTGGTAATGCCCTTTGGACTGAAGAATGCACCTGCCACTTTTCAGAGGTTGGTGATTACAGTCCTTACAGGTCTGAAGCTTATAGTGCAGCATATCTAGATGATATTGCTGTCTTTAGCTCCACCTGGGAGGATCACCTGGTCCACCTCAGAAATGTTTTGCAGGCCCTGCAGAAAGCAGGCCTAACTATCAAGGCCACAAAGTGCCAGATAGGGCAGAGTCAGGTTGTGTACCTGGGCCACCTTGTGGGTGGAGGCCAGGTTCAACCATTGCAGAGCAAGATCCAGACCATCATGGACTGGACTGCTCCAACTACCCAGACTCAGGTGAGAGCCTTTTTAGGCCTGACTGGGTACTATAGGAGATTTGTCAAGGGGTATGGATCAATAGTGACACCCTGAATGACTTAACTTCCAAGAAAATGCCCAAAAAGGTTCAGTGGACAGTTAGCTGTCAAAGGCATTTGATGACCTGAAGCAGGCCATGTGCACTGCTCCCATTCTACAGAGTCCTGATTACTCCAAGAAGTTAATTGTCCAAACAGATGCATCTGAATTGGGGGTAGGGGCTGTACTGTCACAATTGAATGATGAAGGTCAGGATCAGCCAGTAGCTTTTATTAGCAGAAGGCTGACCCCTAGAGAGAAACGTTGGTCAGCCATAGAGAGGGAGGCCTTTGCTGTGGTTTGGGCTCTGAAGAAGTTGAGGCCATACTTGTTTGGTACTCACTTCCTTATTCAAACAGACCCCAAGCCCCTCCTATGGCTAAAACAAATAAAGGGTGAAAACCCCAAACTGCTTAGGTGGTCCATTTCCCTACAGGGGATGGACTTTACAGTGGAACATAGACCTGGGAGTAACCATGCCAATGCAGATGGACTCTCTAGGTACTTCCACTTAGAACATGAAGACTCAACTGGTCAAGGTTAGTTTAATGTCCCTACGTTTGGGGGTTGTGTAGGAGAGTAGGATCTGCTTCACATGGGTACCCCCACTTTTTGCTGATGCTTTACTGTTTTTCGACTTTAGCTGGCTGGGGCCCTGCTAATCAGAACCCCAGCCTAGCTGCTTCCTCTCTAAAATGGTTTCCATGTGCCTTAGGCACATCTCTGATTGGAATCTGGAGTGCCTTATAAGGTCCTAGTATATGGTATACTATGTACCCAGGGCATAGGTACCTCAGAGGCCTACCAGGGGCTGCAGCATGTATTGTGCCACCCCTGGAAGGCCATCCAAAATGACACCACAGGTCTGCTACTGCAGCCTGGGTAAGGTGGTGCATGCACCCATTACTGTGATATAGGTTACCTATATCACTACATATATACACACCTATAAACCTATAAGTCACTCCTATGGCAGGCCTTATCAATCCTGAAGGCAGAGTGCTTGGTTCTTATGTGAGAGGGTGCCCCTGCATGAGCAGAGCCCCTCTGCAGCGTTCGGAGACCCTTCTCTGATGCTGTTTGTAGTGCAGCCTAACCATATACTCTTAAGCGCATTGTATCCTCGCGGCACAATGCTAACTTTGGACTGGCTGAACCAAAACATGTCGTGTTTGCTGTCAAACATCTTGGAATACTACCAGGGGAGGCCTGGACAATATGTTTCCTGTCGCAGGGAGGTGTAACCACCTCCCCAGACAGTATAATGTGTATTGGGGCTGGGCGGGAGCACTCTCTGGTGCTCAGAAGTCCTGCACTGTGGGCACACTTGGTGTCCCTGTGCATATGCCAGTTCAAACCGGTTGCAGGGGCTACCTGCCCCTGCTCTGGCGCGAAACTGGACAAAGGGAATGGTGTAACCACCCCTCTCTCCCTGACCCTCCCATGAGTGGGTCCCCAGAGTATGTCCAACCCCTAACTTGGTATAAGTATGGGACCCCAGTCCTTAGGACTTTAGATTTACCTGGACTGAAACTCTGATACAGAATCCTGGACCTTCGACGCTCTACTTTAAGATTAGAGGACTGAAGAATCTCCTTGGGGTCAAGGAGTGACTCCCTGCTTGGCAGGCACCGAAGAAGCTAATTGTCCGGTCTGCATCGCTGAAGCTCCGCCGGACGCTGAAGTCTTTGCATCACCAGAGGTGGATTTCTAGACTTCCCCGAGGCTGTCCTGAGTCCCCAGCAAAGCTGAGGCCCGTAGCTGTTGTGGGTAATGTGGAACCGTGACCCCTGGATACCGAAAACTTTTGCAAGTGCATCCTCTTCCTGGGCTCCCACGAAGTTGTGCTTTGGGCTCCGAGTAGCCCCTGCCTCCAGCACCGACTGCACCGAAGATCACTGGCCTCCACTCCACGAGTGTCCTGTGAGCCAGCTCCAAGAGCGTCCACTCAAGGCTCCTTTGCGGTCGCTAGTCCGTTGGCTAGTGGGCCCTCCCAAAGGCAACTCTTCTTTTAATTGGGCTTTCCTGGTTGCTCCAGATGTGTCCTGACTTATCCTTGCTGGGTTAGTCCCCCAGACCTTGCTGATCTGCATCAACGTCCTTTTTCTATTTCTACGAGACTTGCCGTTGCCAAGGCTTGTTGGGTCCAATCCGGTCGCCGACACCCCTGCAATCGACAGACGTCGTGGGACAGCTCGAATCCAGCTCCTGGTTGTCGTCGACGCCTCCTGGACCTCGTGGCTGAAGCGTCAAGACGACCGTCAACCTACCTGAAGCACCCGACATCGGTGGGCATCTGCTCATCGCCTTCCTGGTCACTGGCTAGTGACCCAGACTCTGTCCCCTCTGCTTTCAGGTTCTTCAGATCTTTGATCCACCTTTGGATCCACCCGAACACTTTCGACTTGGTCGCCAGCAGCACTTTGCAGCAGATCGCCATTGAAAACGACGACGAAACCCGACCCCGAAAGACACCTATGCACCCGGCTTCCCTGGGTGAGGTAACTCGAGTACTCCAGTGCTCCCGTGGGTATAGACTCTAGAACAACCTAGTTCTAAAGGGGTTTGCTCCAAGTCCTCCTCTAAGTGTCCCTTTTCTTTAAAACTCCAACCGCGACATTCCCCATAGAAGTCAACGGCGGCTCGCGGCTGTGTTCTCACACTGCACGCGTCCCCAGTGGGTCCCCTGTGTCACTACCTTGGGTGGTTCCTTGAGGGCCAAGCACTTCTACAGGCTCTAGGCCTTGTGTCTAGCTCAGTCGTGGTTCTTATACCACTTTATTGGTATATGGTTTGGTACGCCCCTAGGGCTCAAACGTGTATTTGTGCTATTACTGTTGATAACTGACTTGTAACGTATGTACTTCAAACTCTAGCCTCATAAAGAGGCTAGAGGGGTGTGTTTAAGACTAAATACATATATTTTAAATATATACCTGGTGTGGTCCTCTTTCATTTGGTCACTCAAGAGATTATAGACTGGTAAAACAAGCTGCTTTACATTCCTTCAAGACTTAGCCTGAAGGCTGCTCTCCATAGCTACCACTAGGATAGCTTTCAATAAAGGTTGCCTTTAACCTATCTCCAATAAGGGGTTGTTTGGACTGGTGCAAGGTGCCCACTATAATTAGTGGACAGCATATACCAGGCCAACTTCTCACAAGCTCCAAAACTACTGAACATATTTACACCAAATTACAACAAGCATTGGCATAGCCAATAGGTCTCGCCTTTGGGACCTTATAAGTGTTTAGCCACCTGGTACATTATCCTCCACTGCCATGACCACACAGTTAACATCTTCGAATAATAATACACGTTATTTTTCTTTCTTTAAAGTCGATATGAAACGAAAAATGTTAAAAGGTTTAACTATTGCTTATTGTTTGTTGGCATTACTTGTCTAATTCTCACCTTCACACCCCTCCTTTACCTTACAATATTTGTTTATTTTGCTGTTTTCTGAGAGAGTGCCACAATTGTGCAGTGTCCTTGCCACTCCTTTCTTGCTAGCTTTCCCCATGCTGGCTGTCAAATCCAACGCTGACCTGACAAAAAGGCAATTTACGGAACCTATGTAAAAGAGCAGGTGCGAATTGATGGAATAGTGAAATGAATGAATGAATAAACCTGTATTTCTTAACTTTGCAAACTGCATCACCCCCAGAGGCATACGTTCTTTGAAAGAGTGAAATTAATTAATTATGTAATGTTAACTCTGCAAACCGACTCACCTACAGGCATGCGCTCTATGAAAGAGTGAAATTATGAATGAATGGATGAATGAATTAACTTGTATTGTGTAACGACAAACTGAATAGCGTGGAGGTGTACATTTTTTTTTTTTTTTTTTTTACAGAGTTTTGTATCGCGCGAACTTGACTCGAATCGGGTGTCAGAGCGCTTTACATAGCACCAGTTGCATTACATGAGGATACATTCATTTTTTGTTAGGCACGGGGAGATTAAGTGATTTGCCCAGAATCACAGGATGTTCAGCGTCATTGCCGAGACTCGAACCCAGTTCCTCAGATTCGAGGTAGACCGCCCTAGCCGCTAGGCCAACTCCTCTCCCCATTCTTTGAAAGAGTAATATGAATGAATAAACCTGTATTGTGTAACTTTGCCCACTGAATTATAACGTAGAGGCATGCGTTTCTCTTAAAGAATGGGTGCTCAGACTGCTCTAAAAAGACGTTTTGAGTACTTTCTCCAGAGAAGAATCTTTGGTAGACTGCCGCAATGAGCACAGTGGGATGTCGTGCATTCTTTGACATGCATTGAGAGCACATTTTGAACCGTCTGCACTTTAGAAATAAGACAGCCTGGCAAACAAAGGTGTATTAGGGTAACGCGTAACCTAAATAGGCAAAAAGGCTTGTTTGCAAAAAGCAAGACTGCAGGGTAACATGTTTGATTTGTAGGCCACCCTTCTCTTTTGATTTAAAACCGTATCAAAGGCTCCATGATCTAAGCTGTTATGCCCACAGTTACAGAGCCAAGAGGAGCTTGCAGGCCGCTTTGTAAAAATGTTTTATTACATTTGCTCCATCATGTTTCAAGTCTGCGGTGCATCTGGTGCGGTGCATCCAGGCCCTGCTCTGGAGTGCTGGGGGCTGACACAGATGGATGCTGCCTCTGGTGCATTCCCTGCGTGGGATGGACATTGTTGGAAATATGAGGTGCGAGATCAGAAGGGCAGCTGTACTGCAGCATCGCAGGGTCCAGAGTCCAGTTCAGAAAGCATCCAGTGTGCACAGGGCTAGAGAGTGTGATGTGTGTTTCCCTGGGACCTGACTCGGAGATTGGTGAAGAGCCACAGTACGTGCTTGCTGAAGAGAGGATGGCCGTTGTCTGCACAGAGCTGCTGTAAAATGAAACTGCTGAACTGGTGTTTCATCGGAAGAGGTCCAGGGTAGGAGGAGAGATTTGACTAGCTACCCCTTGGGAGGGGGGCGGGGGTGTTTGAAGTAGGAGGAAGTGTGGCAAAAGCCCAGTATTTTTTGAAGACCACCTTTACTTGCACGGCCATCCGTGTCCCACCTTTTGCAGGACTGCCCCAAAGTTGAACATTTGCGATGCTGTGTTATTAATTGGAACAACAGGTTTCATAGGTCGGCACAGAGATTGCAGTGGCTATAGGTTCTCTCGCAGACCACGCAGTTTACTTAAAATATAAATGTGGCGACTGCAGGACATGGATATAATTTTATTTATATTTGATGTAAGGAGGTCGACTGGCATTTTCCTTATATCCGAGTACAATAAAGCCTCAATGGAAATGGTGCCACGTGTTATCTTTAAGAACGTGACGTTTTTTGAAGAGTGGCCACCGTAGTCTTTAGTTATGACTCGTTATGTAACACCACAGCTCTGGTTTGTAGGCATCTTTTAACACTGTGCATTAAAATTACCTTAAATTTAACATTTTTTAAGAACCTACTCGATGTCATGTGGTAAACCGAGATCTCTGAAGCGGCGGCACTCTAGGTCCTATGCGCATAGATTAGGTGCTTTCATTTGTGTGAGACAGTAAAACAGTGGGAATCCCAGAGGCAAGGGTTTGGCACGAGCCGAGTCGGACAAAAAAACTAAATTGGCTCTGGAGGCAGCGCTGTGCAACCACGAGTGGTAAAGAAACGGCGTAAAGAAAAAGAAGTGCACTAAAAGAAAACATATGCCCACTACTGGAAGGATCCATGTAGCAGGGGCGGCCGCCAGGGCGAGAACAAAACAGACAAGGCGGGACAAATGTCCACTGTTCACCAACTAAAGCAATGGACTGTTTAAGAGCAGACCAAGCAACCAATCAAAAAGAGCTGGGCATGTTCAATGCCCACAGAAGGATTACATCATGCCTCACAGAGCAGTGCATGCGTGCTGCCTCTAGGCTCAACCTAAAAAGCACTCTTTCTGGACCAAGATCTAGCGTTCTGTCAAATTTGGTGTAATTCTGTTCAGGGGTTAGGGCTGTAGTGTCTAAAATCCCTATAGGAAATTGCATGGGGGAAAATGCCTTTTGGTACCCCCCCTTTTTCTCGGCTCGTGCTTGACAGATCACCCCAAAACTTTCCAGGCAGCAGCTGAAGTGACTTGCAAACTAGTTTTGAACATTTCGTGAAGAATTTTCAAACAGCGCCAACGTTTTTAGCAAAACAAAAAACGATCTTCCTATGGAAACTAAAGGCCTGATTTAGATCTTGGCAGTCGGGTTAATCCGTCAGAACCGTGACGGATATCCCGTCCGCCGAAATATACATTTCATAAGATATAATGGGATTTATATTTCAGCAAACGTGATAACCGTCACCGTTGTGATGGAATAACCCATCCGCTAAGATCTAAATCAGGCCCTACGTTCTAACTATAACTACCTACTGATGAGTGCCAGTAGGTAAACTGTGCATGAGTATTTAGCGTGTATACACACATACACATATATTTTTTTTAATGTGTGTTTCTTGGGTGAGAACACCCCAACCCTCCCCTTTTTTGTATTACTTACCTCCCTTTACCTCTTCCCTCTCCTGAACCCTAATACCACCCTTACCTTTCCTTTACTTCTACCCATTACTGAACTCTAAAATTACCCTTACCTCTAGCCACCCCTATACCCTAATATCACCCTTACCACCTTTGTTTTCTACTTACCCCTGAACCCTAAATGTACCCTTTACCTCTCTTTACATCTTCCCACCTAAACTCTAAATTCCCCCTTACCTCCCCTTACTGCTATCAACACCTAAAATACTTTTTTTAAATAACATGAAAATTATGTTATTGAAAACAAATACTTACCTAAGTGGTAAAGTACTGCGTAGTAGAGGTAGAAATACTAACCTGCGTGGTAAAGGCATCTGTGGTAATGGATACTTGGTAAAGGCTGTTTGCCCTATGAGTGCTGCAACCTGCTCCTCCATTAGTGTCAATTCCTTATGTATATGTGGATCTCCACCAGCTTGCATTGCAGCCTTCACCTGCCTTTGCCAGTTTTCCCATGATCCTGCACTTGTAATTGTAGGAGAGTAGGATCTGCTTCACAGGGGTACCCCCACTTTTTGCTGATACTTCACTGGTTTTCGACATTAGTCTGGCTGGGGCCCTGCTATTCAGAACCCCAGCCTAGCTGTTTCCTCTTTAAAAGGGTCTCCATGTGCCTTAGGCACATCTCTGATTGGGATCTGGAGTGCCCTTGTAAGTCCCTAGTATATGGTATACTATGTACCAAGGGCATAGGTACCTCAGAGGCCTGCCAGGGGCTGCAGCATATATTATGCCACCCCTGGTAGGCCATCCAAACTGACACCACAGGTCTGCTACTGCAGCCTGGGTAAGGTGGTGCATGCACCCCTTGCTGTGGTATAGGTTACCTATATCACTAAATGCATACACACATATAAACCTATAAGTCACTCCTAAGGCAGGCCTTATCAATCCTAAAGGCAGAGTGCATGGTTTCTATGTGAGAGGGTGCCCCTGCATGAGCAGGGCCCCTCTGCAGCGTTCGGAGACCATCTCTGATGCTGTTTGTAGTGCAGCCTGACCATATACTCTTAAACGCATTATATCCTCGCGGTAAAATGCTAACTATGGAATGGCTGCACCGAAACATGTCGTGTTTGGTGTCAAACATCTTGGAATACTACCCCCCGCCAATTCTGGCGGCGGGGGTAGCATTCCACCCTTCTAGAGGGAAAGGCATGTTAACTCTGACGAGTCCGGTAACTTCTTTCCAGAGCCTGGCATCACAAAATGGATGCTACTGCCACAGACACGAGTCTGGCCTCCTGCTGCTGGACGAAACTCCGGCAGGGGAGGCCTGGACAATAGGTTTCCTGTCCCAGGGAGGTGTGACCACCTCCCCAGACAGGACAATGTGTATTGGGGCTGGGCGGGAGCACTTTCGGGTGCTTTGAAGTCCTGCACTGGGGGCACATTTGGTGTCCCTGTGCATACCCCAGTTCAAACCGGATCAGGGCTTGCAGCCCCTGCTTTGGCGCGAACTGGACAAAGGGAAAGGGGTGTAGCCACCCCTCTGCCCTGACCCACCCATAGGTGGGGCCACAGAGTAGTCCATCCCCTATTTTTGGAATAAAGGTAGGAACCCAGTCCTTAGGACTTTAGATTATACCTGGACGAAACTCTGAAACAGAATCCTGGACCTTCGACGCTCTACTCACGATTAGAGGACTGAAGAATCTCCCTTGGGGTCAAGGAGTGACTCCCCTGCTTGGCAGGCACCAAAGAAGCATCTGTCCGGTTCGCATCACTGAAGCTCCCGTCGGACGCCGAAGTCATCGCATCACCAGAGGTGGATTCTCAGACTTCCCGAGGCTACCCTGAGTCCCCAGCAAAGCTGAGGCCCGTGGCTATCGTGGGTAACGTGAGACCGTGACCCCTGGACACCGAGCACACTTGCAAGTGCACCATCTTCTGGGTCTCCCAAGAAGTCGTGCTTTGGGCTCCGAGTAGCCCTAGCCTCCAGCACCACCTGCACCGAAGATCACTGGCCCCCACTCCACGAGTGTCCTGTAAGCCAGCTCCACGTGCGGCGTCACGAGGCTCCTTCGCGGTCGCTAGCCCGTTGGCTAGTAGCCCTTACCGAAGGCCAATCTTTTCTTTACTTGGCAGTCTGGTTGCTCCAGGCCTGCCCTCACTTACCCTTGCTGGGTGAGTTCCCCAGACCTTGCTGGTCTGCACCATCGACGATCTTCAGCTACATCGAGACTTGCCGTTGCCAAGGCTTGTTGGGTCCAATCTGGTCGCCGACACCGCAGCACTCGACAGACATCGTGTACCAGCCCGAATCCTGCTCCTGGTCGCCGACAACGCCTCCTGGACCTCGTGGCTGCAGAAACGAGACGACCGTCAACGCACCTGAAGCACTCGACATCGGTGGGCATCTGTCCATCGCCTTCCTGGTCACTGGCTAGTGACCCAGACTCTGTCCCCTCTGCTTTCAGGTTCTTCAGAACTCCGATCCACTCTTGGATCCACCCGGACACTTTTCTCCTGGTCGCCAGCAGCACTTTGCAGCAGATCGCCATAAGAAACGACGACGAAACCCGACCCCGAAAGGCACCTATGCACCCGGCTTCCCTGGGTGAGGTAACACGAGTACTCCGGTGCTCCCGTGGGTAGAGACTCTTCAAAGTCCTAGATCTCAAAGGGTTTTGTCCTAGTCCTCTTTAAAGTGTCCCTTTCCTCTATTTTCCCGATCCCGACTTTCTCCATAGAAGTTAACGGCGTATCGCGGTTGTGTATTTACACTGCACGCGTCTCCCGTGGGTCCCCTGTGTCACTACCTTGGGTGGTTCCTTGTGGTCCAAGCACTTCTAGAGGCTCTAGGCCTAGTGTCTAGTTCAGTCGTGGTTCGCATACCACTTTATTGGTATATGGTTTGGTACGCCCCTAGGGCCCAAACGTGTATTTGTGCTATTACTGTGATTTAAGATCTTATAACCTATGTACTTCGAACTCTAGCCTCATAAAGAGACTAGAGGGGTGTGTTTAGTAATAAATACATATATTTTGAATATATACCTGGTGTGGTGCTCTTTCATTTGGTCACTCAAGAGATTATAGACTGGTAAAACAAGCTGCTTTACATTCCTTCAAGACTTAGCCTGAAGGCTGCTCTCCACAGCTACCACTAGGATAGCTTTCAATAAGGTTGTCTTTAACCTACCTACCATAAGAGTCGATTTGGACTGGTGCAAGGTGCCCACTATAATTAGTGGACAGCATATGCCAGGCCAACTTCTCACATTGGTGTGCAGCGTGTGGGATTCCAGCTTGCTATTGTTTTACCAGATAATCTCAATTGAATTGATCAACTGAAAACCACTAAAGGTACCTAAGGTACATATAATTTAAGCTTAGAATATCAGTAAGTTCTACTGAACTTAGAGTTGTGTGTTAAGGGATAGCACAACCCTTTCTACAACTCAAGAGAGTTTAGTAGGCCACACTAGAGTAGGTAGTGCATACACCACACCACACTAGTAATGTCTTTAAAAGCAGGATCTAGAGATGCCCTGCAGGAAGCCATTGAGCTTCCCCTCCAAGTATGACACACTCCCATTCTTGGAACTGAGAGCTTTGTGTAACGTGAGGAAATTAAGGACAGGCCAAAGTCCCACCACCCAACACCTCCAGGAGTTGTTGGTGGCTTATGATCTTAGTAAGTCCTCAGAGACTGAAGGGGTAGGAGCAGAGGGTGGGCCAGCAGATGAGGAAGGGACCAGGGGTACTACTACCCCCAGCCCCCTCTGAAACTGACCAGGAGGGTGACAATGACCCTGACCTGGAAAACCCAATCCCTTCTGGGGAAGATGAAGATGAGGATCTGGAGAACCACACCTTTGTCCCCCAGGAAGGATTATGAGTGTGCTCAGAAAGTCTAGGTCTCCTTCTCAGGAGTCTAACCACTCTGGCACCTCAATAGGGAGCTCTGTTTCTTCTCACAGGAGGGAATCCTCTCATGAGAGAAGAAAGAGACTGGTCCAGTATGAGGAAACTCAACTGGAGATCAGGAAGAAGCAATTGGCTTTAGATAGAGAATCCCTAGATCTCCTTAAAGAGAGAAGAAAGTTGGGACTAGAGTCCCATGGTGGCAGCCATATCCCTAGAGATAGGGAAAGGTCCTATGACCATAGGAACCTGAGCAAGATTGTCCCTCCCTACCAGAGTGGGGATGATATCCACAAATGGATAACTGCTTTAGAGAGGGCCTGTAAGGTACAGAAGGTCCCTCAGGAGCAGTGGGCAGCAATCTTGTGGCTCTCCTTTGCTGACAAAGGTAGAGACAAGCTCCTCACTGTTAGAGAGGAGGATGCTGACAATTACAAGGTCTTGAAGAGTGCTCTTATTGATGGGTTTGGCCTAACCACTGAACAGTACAGGTTGAAGTTCAGAGACACCCAAAAGCACAGACTCAAGACTGGGTAGACTATGTGGATTGTTCTGCCAAGGCTCTGGAAGGCTGGTTGATGGGCAGTAAGGTGTGTGACTTCTCAGGATTGTATAATCTGATAATGAGGGAGCAGATTCTTAATAACTGTCAAAACCAGCTGTTGCATCAGTACCTGGTTGACTCTGATCTGACCTCTCCCCAAGAATTGGGAAAGAAGGCAGACAAATGGGTCAGAACCAGGGTGAAGCAGAAGGTACAGAACCAAGGTGGGGAAACCAAGAAGCAAGATGCTAAGAACTCTGACAAGGGTGGGGAGAAGGGTAAAGATCAAAAGTCTTCATCAGGCCCCCAAAAATCTTCTTCTGGTGGGGATTCCCAGTCTACCAAGGGTAAAGGCCAAAGAAAACCATGGTGCAAGGTCTGTAAGCAAAAGACCCACTGGACCAGTGATTGCACCAAGTCCAAAGACTCCAGTCCAGCCTCCACCAATGCCCCTAAGGCACCTGTTCCCCCTAGTACAGTTGGTGGAAGTGCTCCAGCAAAGGGTTTAGTAGGGTTCACCCTGGGAACTGAGTTGGGCTCTGACTTAGTCAGGGAGCTGACTCAGGCTGTGTTAGTCTGTGATGGAGGCATGGATGTGACCTCCACTGTGAGTCCCAGTAATCTGGGCAAGTACAGACAACAGCCTTTAATCAATGGACGAGAGGCTTTGGCATTTAGGGACACAGGGGCAAGTGTCACAATGGTGACACAAGACCTTGTGCTACCTGGGCAAGTTATACTTGGTGAAATGTACCAAGTGACCAATGCTAGCAATGTCAGAACAGACCATACTCTGGCAGTTGTTAACTTCTCCTGGGGAGGGGTAACTGGCCTTAAGAAGGTTGTGGTAAGTGCAAACCTACCAGTCGAATGCTTGCTTGGCAATGACTTAGAGACTTCTGCTTGGGCAGAAGTGGAGCTCAGGACCCATGCAGAAATGCTGGGGATCCCTGCAGATGTGTTTGCTGTGACCAGGTCACAAGCTAAACTGTCTAAAACTGAACAGGCCTTGGATTCTGGAAGAATGGACCAAGTGCCTTCCAAGAGGAGGAGTAGTAGGGTTAAGGCAGTGCCTTCCCCCTTGGCTCAGGAGGAAGATCAGTCCCTTGAGGGGGATGATCTCAGCCCTGAAGAAGGAACTGTCCCAGAGGAACTTGAGCCTGACCAGGTTGAGTTCTTGGGGACAGGGGGACCTTCTAGGGCAGATCTGAGCCAGGAGCAGCAGAGCTGCCCCTCCCTTGAACCCCTCAGACAGCAAGCTGCTGCTGAGGCTGCTGGGAAAGCTAGTGGTCCCCATACAGTGTATTGGGATGATGGACTCCTGTACTCAGAGAGTAGAGACCCCAAGCCTGGTGCTACCAGGAGGTTGGTAATACCTTTGAAGTTCAGGGGCTTCCTATTGACCCTAGCCCATGATATTCCCTTAGCAGGACACCTGGGCCAGAACAAGACTTGGGACAGAATTGTCCCTCACTTTCACTGGCCCCACATGTCTGAAGACAGTAAGGAGTTTTGTCGCTCCTGTGTAACCTGCCAAGCCAGTGGCAAAGCAGGTGGCACTACAAAGGCCCCCTGATACCACTACCTGTGGTGGGGGTGCCCTTTGAGAGGGTAGGGATTGACATTGTTGGTCCCATGGATCCCCAAACAGCATCTGGGCACAGATTTATACTGGTGGTAGTGGATCATGCCACCAGGTA